>JAOTRH010012098.1:0-23043 GCA_034768845.1 Heliamphora exappendiculata
GCATTGGCTCCCCCGCCTCGCCGACGGGCGCGAGATCCCCTGCTTCGGCCTCACCGGGCCCGAGGTCGGCCAGCCCACGCCGGAAGGGATGCATCGCGACGGCGTCGACTGGGTGATGGTCATGCTCGTGCACCGCGAGAACATCACGAGCGGAGAGACGCGCATCGCCGACACGCAACTTCGCCCCATCGGCAGCTTCACGCTCACCCATCCGATGGACGCCGCCTTCACGGACGACGATCGCGTCTTCCACGGCGTGACGCCCTTGGGTCGAATCGATCCGCGACTCCCTGCGCATCGAGACGTCCTCGTCGTGACGTTCCGACGCTCTTAGCCTGTTGTCCGTAGCCCGTAGCCTGTAGCCTGGTGGGCATGGCGAAGAGCAAAGGGCGGATCGTGGAGTTGGCGAAGGCAGCTGCAGACGCGGCGAAGAACGTGATCAACAAGCGCGTGAAGGCGGCGGCGGCAATCGTCGAGGACATCAAGGACGCGACCGACATCGCGGCCAAGTCCCTCACGAAGAAGGGCAAGAAGGCGACGGCGAACGCGAAGGCGGTCGGCAAGAAGGCGGTCGAGGATGCGAAGGCAGCGGGCTCGAAGGTCGCGAAGGACGCGAAGTCGGCCGGCAAGAAGGTCGCGACCGACGCGAAGTCGGCGGGATCGAAGGTTGCGAACGACGCGAAGTCGGCCGGCAAGAAAGCCGTGAACGACGCGAAGAGCGGCGCGAAGAAGATTGCGAACGACGCGAAATCGACCGGCAAGAAGGTCGCGAACGACGCAAAGGCGGGCGGCAAGAAGGCGGTCGCGGATGCGAAGGCCGGCGCGAAGAAGGTCGCGGACACCGCGAAGTCGAGCGCGAAGAAGGTCACGAAACGGTGAAGTCCGCGCGCGACGTCGCGACGCGATGTCTGTCCCTCGAGCTCCTGGCGCAGCGCCTCGGGCTCGAGCAGGACGACGAAGAGGCGCTGGAGGAGCGCGAACGGGCGCGCCAAGCGTGGGCCGGACGCACGAACGATCTCGGCGCCGAGCTCACGCCGGCGGAGTCGGCGCTGATGGAGAAGAGCGTGGGCTCGCTGACGGAGGACGATCTCGACGACCTCGACGGGCGTACGTCGGCGGCGCCGGTGCTGCTCTGGGCGCTCGGCCGATTGCCTGCGCGTCCGACGTTCGCGACCGACATCGGAGAGGCGCTCGACGAAGCGGGCCTCCTCGGTGACGGATCCATCGCGGGTGCGAAGAAGGCCGTCGACGAAGCGACGCTGCGCGACGAACGCACGATCGGCGAGGGCGAAGCGGCCTATCGCAAGACGCGCGGCATGGCGAAAGAGACGAACGAGCCCGAGAAGATCTTCGCGGAGGTCGCCGCGCATCACCTCAATTGGGTGCTGGAAGAAGACGAGGAGTGGGACTCGGACTCGGACGATTGAAGAGGGCCTCGGCGCCCGCTGCCCACGCGGTGCCGAGGACCAGCCCCGCGACGACGTCGGTCGGCCAGTGCACGCCGAGATACACACGCGACGTCGCAATCGCACCGGCCGCCGCGCTCGCGAGAACGAGATCGCGCGGGCGACCGTTCACGAAGGCGAGCGTGAGATAGATCGACGCGGCCGCCATCGAATGGCCCGACGGGAACGACGTGCTCGTCACATCTTCGAGGTGGTCGAGGAGCGTCGGACGTTTGCGTCGGAAGAATCGCTTCACGAGGAGTTCCGCCGTGAGCCCGCCGAGCGAGCCGGCGACGATTTGCGCGACCTTCTTCGGTCGATGCCTCACGCGTGCAATCGCGAGCAGGCTCACGATCGCGCCGCCCGGCACGCTGCCGAAGAACGTCACGCCGCGCACGATTGCATCGGTCACGGGATGACGCGCGCGACCCAGAAGCCGCACCACTTTCAGATCGATGCCCGGGCTCCGCGTCTTTCTCGCGATGTTCGCGACGACAGCGAAGCCGGCGAGGGACCCCACGACGATTGCCGTAAGAGAGGCCTGCTTCCGCATGCCGTGTTTCTTGCGAACGGCGTGCCGTGCTAAGCCGCGCTCCCTGATGGTTTCCGAACTGCGTCCCGATGATCACGGCAAGCTCGTCGAGATCCTCGAGGCCATCGCCGAAGACCCGACGCTCCTCACGCGCATGTCGGACGAGCACCGGGTCGCGCTCGTCAAAGCGGCGGGGCGGATCTCGCGTCCGATCCGCGAGGAGAAGAAGCGCGTCGCGAAGGCGTTCCGCGTGATCCACCACCGCCAGAAGCAGGATCACGATCGCGAGCTCCGTGCGAACACCGAGCTCCGCACGGCGCGCACCGCCGACGTGTTCACGCCGCCCGCGCGCATGCTCGGGGAAGGCGGCATCGGCGAGCTGCAGAATCCGCGCAACTGCTACGTGTGCAAGAACGTGTACCGCGAGGTGCACTTCTTCTACGACTCGATTTGTCCGACGTGCGCGACCTTGAACTACGAGAAGCGCTTCCAGACGGCGTCGCTCGTGGGACGCACCGCGCTCATCACCGGGGCGCGCATCAAGATCGGATACCAGGCGGCGGTGATGATGCTCCGCGCCGGCGCGCGCGTGATCGTGACCACGCGCTTTCCTCGCGACGCCGCCGATCGATTCGCGCGCGAAAAGGACTTCGAGGGATTCAAGGATCGCCTCGAGGTGCACGGGCTCGACTTGCGCCACGTGCCGAGCGTCGAGCTGTTCACGCGATATCTGACGAATACGGAAGCGCGGCTCGATATTTTGATAAATAACGCCGCGCAGACGGTGCGACGGCCGCCGGGGTTCTATGCGCACCTCGTCGCGAACGAGACGAAGGCGTTCGGAGAGCTCGGAGCGGGCACACGCGATGTCCTGCGCGCGCACGAGAAGGTGAAGTCCGAGGTCGCAGAAGGCGGGAGCGCCGCGATGCTCCCCGCGGCGTGGCAGGGACAAGATCCGATGGCGGGCATCCGCTCGTCCGCGCTCCTCTCGCAGGTGCCGTGCGAGTTCGACGAGACGGAACGAAACGAGGAGCTGTTCCCGCTCGGTCGCGCCGACGCCGATCTCCAACAGATCGATCTCCGCACGATGAACAGCTGGCGCATGACGCTGTCGCAAGTGCCCTCGGCGGAGCTCCTCGAGGTGCAGCTCGTGAACGCGGTCGCGCCGTTCATCCTCTGCTCGAAGCTGAAGGACCTGATGATGCGCCACCCGACCGGGGAGAAGCACATCGTGAACGTGTCGGCGATGGAGGGGCAGTTCTCTCGCCACACGAAGACGGACAAGCATCCGCACACGAACATGGCGAAGGCGGCCCTCAACATGATGACGCTCACGAGCGCGCCGGATTACGCCGCGTCCGGCATCTTCATGAACGCCGTCGACACGGGGTGGGTCACCGACGAGGACCCGGTCCAGCACGCCGAGCGGAAGACCAAGGACCACGATTTCCAGCCGCCCCTCGACATCGTCGACGGGGCCGCGCGCATCTGCGATCCCTTCTTCTCCGGCCTCTTGACCGGGAAGCACGTGTGGGGAAAGTTCCTGAAGGACTACGCCCCCGCGCCTTGGTGAGCTCGAGGCGTCCGCAGGACGCCGAACAGCACGGCGAAGTGAGGGCCGCAGGCCCGAACGAACGCGTGAATAAAGTTTGTAACTCGACGGTTGGTTGGGCCAGGTATGGGCGTGGCGTCGTCTTATCTCGCGTTTCCCGCGGCGGTGGACACCGCCGATGTCGACCGCGAGGCTTTTTCCGCGCTGTACAAGCGGCAGGCGCCTCGGATCCATCGGTTTCTCCGCGATTTGTTGGGGGAGTCCGCGCTCGCGCACGACGCGACCCAGGAGACGTTCGCGCGCGCGTATCGGAGCCGGAAAGAATTGCTCCGCGATCCGGAGCGCGCGGCGCCGTGGCTCTTCGGCGTCGCCCGGAACGTGTCCCACGAGCTGCGGAAGGCGCGGGCGCGTCACAATCGATACGTGCCGCCGCAAGAGGGGCAGGCGGAGTCGCCCGAAAACGATCTGCTCGGACGAGAAGCAGCGAGCGTCGTGAACGCGGCGCTCTCGAAGATGTCGGAGGACCGCCGTGCCGTGCTCCTCCTCCGGCTCGACCACGGCCTCGCGTACGAAGACATCGCGCAGACGATGGGCTTCACGCTCGCGAAGGTGAAGGTCGAGATCCACCGAGCGCGGGAAGTCTTGCGTGAGACGCTGGATGCGTATCGCGAGGGAGAGAAGTAAATGACGTTCGACGACGAGACCTTCGAGCGCGAGCTGTTCGCACGTCGTGCGGCCATCTTGCCCGGACCCGAGCTCGATCTCGACGACGTGATCGCGCGCGCCGAGCCGAAGCGCGCGCCGGAGACGGTACGGAGCGCGGCGTGGATCACGATGGCGGCCGCGCTCTTCATCACGATTCGAGGAAGCGCGTTCGCGATGCCGTCGGAAGGCGAAGCGACGTCGCAGCTCATGTCCGTCAACGAAGAGGGAATCTGCTCGAAGCAGCCGATGAGCGAGGAGACGGCGTGTGTCGATCCGAGCAAAATGGTTTGCGAGGTAACCTTCGCGGCGTGTCGGCCATGAAGGAGCATGAAGATTCTCCACGCGCTCGCGATTGCGACGACGGTATTCGGATATTGCGGTAACGGAGAAGAGGCGCCCTCCGTTGCATCACCGCCGGCGCAGGTCGCGGAGCCGGTCACGGTGGCGGCAGCGAAGACGGACAACACGGTCTTCGTGTTCACGGACTTCCAATGTCCCTATTGCAAGAAGCACGACGACGCGCTCCGCGCGATGGCGCTCCGTAAACCGAATACGAGGATCGTCATTCGGCATCATCCGCTTCCGATGCACGACAACGCACGCATCGCAGCGAAGGCGGCGATCGCGGCCGAGAACCAGAACAAGGCGGACGTGTACGAGCATCTGTTGTTCGAGCACCAAGACGATCTGACGAAGCCGGCCCTCGAACGATATGCGGCGCAGGTCGGCATGGACCTCGCGCGCATGCGGGCAGACATGGCAGATCCCGCGACGGAAGCGCGGATCGTGGCTGACGAGAAAATGGCGACCGAGCTCGGAGTTCGCGGGACGCCGACGTCGGTGGTGGGGACGAAAGTCGTCGAAGGCGCGCGCCCCATCGACGAGATCGAGAGTCATCTTCCGTAGCGACTTTTGGTGTAGCTTGGCGGCGTGAAGACCATCGCTTTCGGGCTCCTTGCTGCCATCTCCATGTTCTCCGACTGCAAGCCGAAGGAGAACAACGGCGCCGACTCCGGGCCGATCGTGCAGCAAGTGACGACGCCGGAAGCAGGCCCGGTCGACCCGATGCAGTGCGGTGGTTGCCAACTCTCGCCCGGCGGATCGTGGACGTTCGAAGGCCTCTATCGAGACAACGGCTGCACGGATCCCGTCGCACAGACGGTGGCTCCGGCGTGTGCCGTCGTTCCCGCGCTCGGCGCGCAGCAGCTCACGTACGTCGACGACGTCGGTCAGCGCAAAGCGGGCGAGAGCGTGCAGGTCACGATCGGCGATCAGATCGGCAGCGACGCGATTCTGTATCGCAAGTCGGGCACGAAGTGCGTGAAGGCGAACAGCGCGGGCATCGACGTCACGCCGATGAACTGCTCGGGCCAGCGCGTGTGTCGCGATGCGAACGCGGCGCTCACGTGTGGTGGGACGTGTCGTGCGTTCGCGAACGGCTGTCCCGACTTCGAGGAGACGCGGCTCTACGGAGGAATCCAGGACCCGGGCCTCAAGACCGCGCACGCGGTGGGCGGCGGCGGCAACCTCGCCGCGTGCTGCAACAGCATCCTCGCCGTCGCGAAGAGCCTCGGCAGCTCGCCCGAGGCCGGCGTGCTCATGCAGGCGGCCGGACAGTGCCAAGCGCTCGCGAAGCAGGCATCCGGCGGCCAGTCGCCCGAGCTCGGCGCGCTGAAGGCGATGCTGGGCGGACGTCAGATCCCCGGCTGTAATTTCTGACACTGCTCGCGCTTCACGGAGGGGCGGCTGGGCTGTAGATTGAGGACATGTGCCGGAACATTCGTGTCCTCCACCACTTCGAGCCGCCGAGCACCGACGACGAGATCGAGGCCGCGGCGCTGCAATACGTGCGCAAGGTGAGTGGGCTCGCGAAGCCCACGGCCGCGGACGAGGCGTTCTTCAAGGCGGCGGTCGAGCAGATCGCGAAGAGCACGAAGACGCTGCTCGACAGCCTTCCCGAGCGCGGGAAGGCGCGCACGCGCGAGGAAGAGAAGCGCAAAGGTCGCGAGCGCTGGATCAAGCGCGAGACGCGGATGCGCACTGCGTGAACCTTCCGTTCGCGCTGCCCGCCGCGCTCGAAGCCGAGCTCCGCGCCGCGTATGCGTCGCCGCCACGCGCGTATCACCACTATGGGCACGTCGAAGAGGTGATGGAGCACCATGCGTCGGCGCCGATTGGCGATCGCGTGAACACGGCGCTCGCGGTGCTGTTCCACGACGCGGTCTACGTCGCGGGGCGGAGCGACAACGAAGGAATGAGCGCGGAGCTCGCACGTCGTGCCATCGTGGAGCACGGATTGCCTGGCGACATCGAACGCGTCGCGCGCTTGATTCTGCTCACCGCGAAGCACGGATCGCTGTCACCCGCCGACGTCGACGTCGATGCGGCGCTCTTTCTCGACTGCGACATGGCGATTCTCGCGTCGTCGCCCGATCGCTTTTCGGAATACGACCGGGCGATTCGGACGGAGTACGCGCACGTGCCCGACGACCTCTATGCAGCGGGTCGTCAGGCGTTTCTCGGCAAAGTGCTCGCGAAAGAGCGGATTTATCTCTCCGATCACTTCCACTCACGATTCGACGCCGCCGCGCGCGCGAATCTCAGTCGAGCCCTTCGACCTTCGTGACGACCCACGAGGACGTCGGATAGCGCTCGAGGTGTAGCGTGACGTGACGGGTGCGGGAGAAGCGTACGTCGTCGATCGTGGAGACGGCGTGGACGCCATCGACCGACACCTTCGGCGGCCCGTCGAAGAAGAAGCCGTTCGAGTGAGCCCAGTCCTCGACCACTTTCTCGCTCCGCGTCCGCGGCTTCTCGACGCGATTGATCTCGGATAGCGCGATTTCCCCTTCGATCGACGAGTTCCGGATGTATTCGAATTGGCGAATCGCGTCAGAGCGGTCGACGTCGCCGAGCGTCGCCTCGAGCTGCGGACGCACCGCGCCGAGGCCTTTGAGCGCGCGCTTCTCGGCGTAGTTGCGCCCCGCGAGCGGAAGGACCGTGCGGCGCGTCTCGAGCTTGTCGAGCTCGTCGAGGAGGAGCGCGGCCATGCCTTTGCGGATGCGCTCGTCGTCGTGACGAACGAGCGGGAGGAGCGCGACGGCGCTCTCGGCTTCGCGCGCCTGCTCTTCGACGTGCACGAGAGGTTGGAATTCGTGGCGCATCACGGGCTCGATGTTCGCGCGTGCGCCGAGGAGGTGGGTCGGGAGCACGGAGAACAGGAACAGTGCGCCCATGAACGCGTCGACTTGGCGATCGACGAGCCAACCGAAGTTGCGTCGCTGCGCGAGCTTCAAGCCCACCGTGACGAGACCGACGACGACGAGGCTCGTGCCGAACATGCCGAGGATGCGCAAGCTCGAGAGGCCGCTCGTGTCGACGTGGATCATCATGCGGCGATACGTACCGAGCGCGAGGACGCCGCCCTGCGCGAGCCAGCCGAATGCCAAATAGCGCGTCGCTTTCGCACGCTCGTCCCAGGTGAGCGCGCCGCGGAACATGAAGCCCACGATGGACGTGAGGACGATCATCGTCACCGTGAGCCACGCCGCGCCTTGATGGGCATACGTGCGCTCGCTCATGCCCGCGGGCGGCGACCCCGCCCAGAGATAGCGGGCGTCCAACGCGTTGTAGGCGAGAAAGAGGACGTTCACCGCGATCAAGGCGTTTCGCGATACCGAAATAGCGTAGTCGGTCGCGTCCTCGTCGGGGTCCACGTAGGTCTCGACATGCTTCCGCCGGACGGCGGGGCGGAGGATCATGACGGCGCCGAGCAGGAGCGCGCCCCACATCGCGATGCGGGCGGGCTTCGGAACGACGAGATGATCGCCGATCGATTGCACGCCGTGGCCGACGACGGGATTCGCGAGCGCGAAGAGACCACCGAACAAGACGACGAGCAGAACGGGGAGGACGATGCTCGCGATGGCGCGCCCGCCGCCGAGGCTCCTGCGGAGGCCGACGCCGAACGCCGAAAGGCGACGTGCGGGGGTGAGCGCGGTCGCGAGGAACGACCAGAAGCCGGTCGCGACCCATGCCGATGGATCCCGCATGACGAGCGTCATGGCGAAGATGCCCGTGAGCCCCGCGATGGCGGTGCCGATCGTGGGCTCGTAGAAACATCGCAGCGCGACGACGGACAGCATCGCGAGCATGGCCGCGAGACGCAGACTGAGCCGACGCACGTGCGCGACGCCGACGAGGATCGCGGGCACGGCGACGAAGAAGAGCGCGAGGCCGTAGCCGAAGCCGTACCCGATCGCGCCCTTCCACACGGCGACGTCGGCGAGCGCCACGAGCGCGATGGCCGCGAAGAGCTCGCGCGGGCGAGCGGCCATCGTGCGGGGGGCGGGGCGGGCGTCGCGAAGCGGAACGGAAGGAGTCGGGTAGGGCCGATACGGGGGCCCTTGCGTCGTCTGCATGAACCAGCTTGATCGGCCGGTGTGAACGCCGTTGGGGTGGGGCCATGAATCGCGTGTGAATCAGAGGCCGTCTGTCTGCGAGCTCACGATCGGCATGTCGGTGGCGGTGTTCCACTTCAAATCGGGCCACCAGCGCTCGATCGTCGGGGGCGCGGTGGGGTCGAATGATTGCCCCGGCTTCGGCGCGACGAGTGTGGCGTTGGCTGCTTGGCCGGCGACGAGCACGCGCTCGATGGGCTCCGTCCACGCGTGATACGCGAGCGCGATCTTTCCCCAGTGCACGGGGAGCATCACTTTGCCTTTGACCAAGGCGTGCGCCTTGACCGCTTGCTCGGGGCCGATGTGCCAGTCGGGCCACGCCGCGTGATACTGGCCGACCTCGATCATCGTGAGATCGAACGGGCCGTACTTCGCTCCGATGTCGCGCATGGCGGGGAAGAGCCCGGTGTCGCCCGAGTAGTAGACACGATGCGCCGGGCCGACGAGCGCCCAGCCCGACCAGAGCTTCGCGTCGTCGTCCACGAGCACGCGACCCGCGGCGTGGCGCGCGGGGAGGCACACGATCTCGAGGTCGCCGATCTTGGACGAATCCCACCAATCGCGCTCGAAGATGCGTTCGGACGGGATTCCCCAATACTGGAGATGCGCGCCGATGCCGATCGGGACGTAGAAGCTCGTTTTCCAGTCCTTCATCGCCTGGATCGTCTTCATGTCGAGGTGGTCGTAGTGATCGTGCGAAATCACCACGGCATCGACGGCCGGGAGATCGGCGAGCGCGATCGGCGGCGAAAACCACGGCCTCGGACCGAGCACGTGCAGCGG
Source organism: Heliamphora exappendiculata (assembly GCA_034768845.1). NCBI lineage: Eukaryota > Viridiplantae > Streptophyta > Magnoliopsida > Ericales > Sarraceniaceae > Heliamphora > Heliamphora exappendiculata. The sequence continues at coordinate 9,478 of JAOTRH010012098.1, forward strand.
CCCCACGCGGTCGCTCCAGACCGGGTCGGTGAGGATGCGATGGCCGTCGATCTCCACGATCATCGTCGAGTGGCCGAGCCACGTGACGCGGAGGCCGCTCGGCGGAGGCGCGAGAAGGGATTTCGGATCGATCGTGACGGTGGGGACGGGCGTCTTCGGGCTCGTGTCGTCGCTCGCGTGGAACGCCCCCGAGATCATCGTGCCGACGTAGTTGTGGAGCGGCTGCGGATTTCGGAACTTGCCGTCTTGCCATTCCGGCGAGCGGCTCGTGACGGATGGCGATGCGCGCTTGCCGAACGCTTCCCAGCCGTCGGCGATCGCAGCGAGCGCGAGCACCACGACGACGGCTGCGAGCCATTTCAGAATTCGGGCAATCCGCCTCAGCCAACGCCGCACGGATCGATGATAGTGTGATGTTCGAGTCGATGATCGAATCACGACGAATCGACGGCCCGGCGCCGACGCTCGTGTTCCTTCACGAAGGGCTCGGATGCGTCGCGATGTGGAAGGATTTCCCCGATCGCGTCTGCGCCGAGGTGGGGCTCGGGGGATTCGTCTTCAGTCGGCGCGGATACGGAAAGAGCGATCCCATCGCGTTGCCGCGGCCCGTCGACTTCATGCAGCAGGAGGCGTTCGAGGGGCTGCCGCGGATCCTCGAGGAGGAGAAGATTCGTCGTCCGATCCTCGTCGGCCACAGCGACGGGGCAACGATTGCGCTGCTCCATGCTTCGCGATGTCCGGTGACGAAGGTCGTCGTGATGGCGCCGCACCTCTTCGTCGAGAAGGTTTCGATCGAGAGCATCGCGCGGGCGCGCGTCGCGTACGAGACGAGCGATTTGCGCGCGCGGCTTGCTCGGTACCACGGTGACAACGTCGACATCGCGTTTCGCGGTTGGAACGACGTGTGGCTCGATCCTGCGTTCGAGCAGGCGTTCCACATCGAGGCCGACGTCGCGAAGATCACGGCGCCGGTCCTCGTCATCCAGGGGCGCGAAGACGAGTACGGCACGCTCGCGCAGGTCGATGCCGTGCAGCCGAAGGGGCCGGTCACGCGCGTGGTGCTCGAGCGCTGCGGGCACGCCCCTCACAAAGACCAGCCAGCCGAGACGCTCGACGCGATCGTGCGCTTTCTGGGCTGATTCGGAGATCGCCTGGGACATCGAGACTGGATCATCCTGATCCCAGTCGATCCGGCCCGTGGTGGGAAATGTGGGTGATTGTAACCGGCACGTCGCGTGCTCGCGGTCGGGGCATGCAGCTTCGTCGACTCCTTCTCGGTCTGACCGTCCCGGCTCTCCTCGCGACGGCGGCGTGCGCGTCGAACAGTGGGCCCGCGCCGGACGACTTCACGGCGGGCAGTGACGACGAGCTCAACTATCGGAGTACGGCGGGACAGGAGTATTCGCTGTCGACGCCGGTGACGTTCAAGCCGAGCGCGGACGTGCTCGCGTTGTCGGGCGCGGAGAGAGACGACGCGCTGCAGAAGCAGGCGGAGACCATCCGCAACACGATCACGGCGGCGTTGTCCGCGAAGCTCGATCAGATTTGGCCGGAAGAGGAGCGAACGTCCTGGCAGAACGTCGCGATTCAGTTTCGGCAGTCGTCGCGAGCGCTCTCGGATTTGAAGGCCGAAGGTGACGGCTACACGATGACGGTGAGCGCGGAGTTCGCCGGGATCAAGAACGTCGATCAGAAGCTGCCGATGCAGACGGACGGGGCGCGAAAGTACCTGCCGCTGAATGTCGACTATGGGGACGGGGCTCGCGATCTGCAAATCACGATTACGCCGATCGAGCGGAGTCTGAACGCATATCCGAAATATCTCGACCTGTTCGCGGACGGGCTCGACATCGGAGTTCATGTCGGAGGTGACCACAACACGCCGCCGCAGGACATCAATCACGCGCGATCCGTCTATGACGATCTGATTGCGTCGGGGTTCAAGTCGCCCGTCGCGAAGTTCGAGGATCTGAAGGCGGATTCGGGGCCGCTGGTGTCGGCGATCAAGGTGAAAGGGCAGTCGGTGCCCGTGCGTGTGAGACTCTATCACGTGGACATGAGCACGCCGGATACGCGGCAGATCGTGGTCGATGCGTGGAAATCTTCGATGAAGAACATGGACGTCGTGATTTACGACGGACACGCAGGGCGGCAATTGACGTATTCGGGTGTCGTCGTGGCATACAACCCGGCGCGGGCTTCGATTCCGGCGTCGGAGTTCAAGAACATCGAGACGACGACGAAGCAGCAGGTCTATCTGTTCAACGGCTGCGAGACGTATACGGGTTATGCGGATCAGATGTACTTGAATCCGAATCGCAACGTCGAGAACACGGACATCATCACGACGGGCAATTTCTCGGCGATTCAGTCGAAGGCGAATCAGGTCATCGCGTTCATTCATTCGTTCATCGATCAGAAGAACGGCAACTGGGTTCCGCGTTCGTGGGACAGCGTGCTCGGCAAGATGAACGCGGTGGGCGAGCGGTCGTGGGTCCACATCTACGGCGTGCACGGCATCGACGACGATCCGGCGCTCTCGCCGCTGGCGGATGCGTCGAAGATCGGCGTGTCGTGTCGTTCGGACGCGGAGTGCGGCGGCGGCGACAGCAAGTGCATCGTCTCGACCCGCGGCAAGGTGTGCGGCGCCGCGTGTGCGGACTCGAAGGGGTGCCCTGCTGGCACGAAGTGCGTTCTGCCTGCGGGCCGCTCGTCGGCGGACGACATGCAGTGCGCGCCGCAGTGATTTGCGGAGATTTCGTTTGGGCCCGCGCGGCCACGTCGCTCACGGCACTGTCGAATGGGGCACTGACAGCTCGGCGCTGACGCGCTTGCAATGATGACGGGCCGGGCAGGGGCTGGCGGAGGGCGCGATTCGGCCTCGGGCCGCTGCCCAGAGTTGCGTGGCGTGATCGCGCGGGCTCCGGTTGACGCCGGCCTCCGTTTCGCATCCGGGGCGAAGCGCACCCTCCCTGCCCCTGCCCTCCGAATCGCGATTCGCGATTCGCGATGGCTGCCCGAATTCGAGTTGGGCGAGCGCGCGTCGCATCGTCGAGAAGGGGAGCGCGTGAGCGTTTCCGATTGGGGCCTGGGCGAGCGCGCCATGGCTGCCCGAATTCAAGTTTCGTTGCGGTGGCCTCCCGCGGCTTCGCGTGGTGGTCGTCATTCGAGTCGCGCACGCGCGAACGGCCCGAGTGGCGTCATCGCACGTGGCTCGATGATCCCGATGATTGTCGGAATTCGAGCGTGATGGCGCGCCGGAGCCTTCGGCGTCGCGTCGAGCGAACGTCGGCGATGGCTGCCCGAATTCAATTCGACCGCGTGGGCTACGTTGATGGCGGGGCATTGTTCGAGGTGCAATCGCGCGGGTGGATGACGCGCACGCCACATCGACGCCTGGAGCACGGAGACTCCCACGCTGACGCTCCGGCGCGTTGCGCATCGTCCACGCGCGGCGAGCGTCGGCTGCGAGCAGCCACGGCCGCACTCGGAGCGCGACCCGAACCGCGCGGAAGCGCGCAATTGCACTTCGAGCAAGGCCCCGCCATCCATGCAGCCGACGCGGTCGATTGAACGCGGGCAGCCATCGCTCACGTTCGCTCGGCGCGACGCCGAAGGCTCCGGCGCGGCCTCACCCTCGAATTCCAACATCCGTCGGGAGTGGCACGTGCGCGTGCGCGACTCGCATGGACGATCACCACGCGAAGCCCAGAATCACGGCGGGCAAAGGAAGGCACTCTTCGGGATAGCGAAGAGAGGCGCGCCCAGTCGCCGGCTTCTGCCGCCATACATCCGCGATTCGCGCAAAACTTGAATTCGGGCGGCCATCGCGCGACCCACGCCCCAGTCGGCGGTACTCGAGCGGGCGACACGGCTGCGTGGGCCAAGATCAAATACGAAAAAGTGATCAGAGGGCGGCGGGGTCCAGTTGATAGAAGGCCACGAGCTCCGCATACAGGTCCGGGTGCTTCGATTTCAACGTATCCGGGCGATCGAAGAATTCCTCCGTGATGACCGCGAAGAACTCGGCGGGGGAGGTCGCGCCGTACGCGTCGATGTCGCTGCGTTGGCCCTTCGAGAGGCGATCGCCCAGCTCTTCGTACTCCGCGCCCAGCACTTGCGCCCAATGGCGGCCCACGTGGGGAGGGGCGCCGTCGGCCGCGCCGTCCTCTTGATCCAGTTGGTGCGCGAATTCGTGGAAGACCACGTTGTGGCCCGAGCCGAACGTCTTCACCGCGCGGAGGACGTCGTCCCACGCCAACACCACCAAGCCCCGCTGCCACGACTCGCCCAAGCGCGCGGACGGGCCCTCGATCACGATGTACCCATCACGACGCTTCTCCTGCGCCACGAACGTCGACGGGTACACCAGGATCGTCTCCAGATCCGGATAGACCAACGTGTCGCGATGCAGGAGGAGCACGCACGCTTGCGCCGCGATCGTCACCCGGATCTCGTCGGTGATCGTCAACCCGCCCGCGCCCTCGAATTGCTTCTCGTGCAGGAACACCTGCACGTCCTCCTCGAGCTCGCGCCGATCCTCCGAAGGCAGCTTGGCGTACAGATGTACCGCTTTTTCCAGGTACGGACGATACGCATCCGGAAACGCTTCCGCCCGGATCGCGGCATGACGCCGACGCTTCAAGAAGTCGAACACGCACCGATCATCGCACGCCTCGGAGCGTGGCGGCGAACGCAGAGGCATGCACCTCGTTCGACCGCGAGACCTCCTGCCCATTCGCATCGAACACGATCAACGTCGGCAGTCCCACCACGCCGTACCGCTTCTGCGTCGCCTCGTCCGCCTCCGTCGACGCCGTCACGTCCACCTTGATGGCCACGAAGCGTTCGAGCTCGCTCTTCACGGCGGGGTCCACGAACGTCGTCGCCTCCATCACCTTGCAACCCGGACACCACTCCGCGCCGAAATCGATCACACAAGGCCGCCCCGTCTGCCGTGCGAGCGCACGCCCCGTCGCCTCGTCGTGCAGCCATCCCGACGGCGGCGGCACGACCCAATACGAGATGAACAACGCCGCCCCCACGACGGCCGGCGCAATCGACACGAGCTTGTACGCACGCGAGCGCCCTTCATCGCGTGTGCGCCGCCGCTCTGCCCGCACGTGCAGAATCCCGAATACGGTGCCTCCGAAGAGCAGCACCCCCGTAGCAATGGCAAATAGCGAAGAATGCACGACGAGATGCCGAATGGCATCGAAGCGATCCCGCAGATACGCAAATGCCATGTAAGCGAGGGCCACGCCGCTCGCCCACTTGATCCCCATCATCCATGCCCCGCCTTTCGGCAGGTGCAGCGCGAACGTCCCGGCGAGGAAGAACAACACCCCGAGACCGAGCGCAAAGGAAAATAACGAAGCCGCCCCCAACACCGGGTCGTGCTTCTGCCCCACGAAAATCAGCATTCCCGTGAGAAACGGCCCCGTGCAAGGCGCCGCGACGAGGCCCATCACGAGCCCCATCGCGAATGCCCCTTTCCACCCGAGCCCACCGACCGTGGACAGCCGATTCGTCCACGCCGACGGCAACGCAATCTCGAATGCCCCGAACATGGACGCCGACAGCGTCGCGAACAGCAGCGCGAGCCCCACGACGACCGGCCCGCTCGACAACTGAGAGCCCATGAGGCGCCCCGTGAACGCGCTCACCAATCCCATCGGCGTGAACAAGCACGCAATGCCCAGTACGAACGCGAGCGAGAGCCCCGCGCCTCGCCATCGCGAACGCGCCTCCGTCGCGCCGAAGATCGACACGGTGATCGGCACCATCGGATACACACACGGCGTCAGGCTCGCCACGACGCCGAATCCGAACGCCGCGAGAATCGCGAACAACGCACCGTGCGACGCATATGCGTCCGCAAAGCGCGACGTCTCTTCTGCCACCATCACGAGACCTCCGTGCTGAGCAGGCTGTCCTGGCTCAGCAGTCGGAGGTCGCGTTTCATTCCGCTAGAGCGTCGGCCACGGCTCCGGACGCGTCCCCGCCATCCAGTTGTCGTGACGACCATCGAAGTACTGAATCGTGAACTCGCGAGGCTCCACCCCCTCGAGCGTGTTCGCGTTGATCGATACGAACGCGCCGCCGAGCTGTTCGAGCTCGCCACGCGCGAAGCAGTGCACGCCACACTTCGCACAGAAGAAGCGCACGTTCGGACCCGACGCTCGCGTCGCTGCCTCCTTCTCGCCCCTCGTGCTCACGAGCGCGTCCGGCTTCACGATCGCGGTCGTGATCCCGATCTTCGTGCAGATGGAGCAGTTGCACTTCGAGAACCCCTGCGCGGGATCCAGCTCCACCTCGAACTTCAGTGCACCGCAGATACAGCCGCCCGGAATGCGTCGTTTGCTCATGAACGAACCCTACCGTGGAGCCATGACAGCTAAATGTCAGGTTTCAGTCGAGGATCTCACCGACGTCGACCTGCACCCACGGATGCCGGCGCGCGTCGTAGACGGCGAACGTCGGCTGCGCCGTGAACGTCGGCTCCGCGAACGCCCCGACCGCCACGAGCATCATGTCCGGCTGCGCGTCGGGGCTCCACCACACCGTCGACCCGCAGTCGGGGCAGAACGAGAACGTAGCGCGCGTCCCTTCGTCGCCGACGCGGGACCAGTTCGAGGCGCGTCCCTCCGTCCGCGTCTGGCTCTTGAGGAACCGCGCCTGCACGCCGAACGCGCTCCCCGTTCGCTTCTGACACTCCAGGCAGTGACACACCGACGAGCGGACGGGATCACCGGAACAGTGGATTTTCAGCTGCCTACAGGCGCACGTCGCGGTGCGTTCGGAACGTTCCATGGGCAGGCAGCATCACACGACACATGGCTCTCATGATGAGCAGTTTGTTGGCGTACAGCGACCTCGTCCCGCCTAGCGCGCGTGACGTCCTGAAGGCGGCAGGAGCCGCTGCTCCGGGCGACAGCCGCGCTCTGCGGAAGGCCGCCGCGCGCGAGCTCTTCGAGTCCGGCAAGGTCAGCTGCCAGGACGCCCTCGAGCTCGTCGACCTCCACGAGGTCGATCCCGACTGTGGCTGCGCCTGATTCGGCTGAAAAAACAACACCAAGCGTGATTCTCGGAGCGATTTTCGGCATGCTCCGGATGTGATCCGACTCGCGCTCCGCATTTCGAGCGCAATCCTCGGGGCCGTTCTCGGCACGGCGGTGTTCGCCGTGCTCGAGTCCTGGGCCATCGGCGCCGGTTTCGGGCCGTCGCTCCTCGCCGAGCTCGGAGTCCTCGCGCCCGTCACCGCGGGAATCGCAGGCGCGATGAGCGTCGTCGTCGCATGCGAGCCGATGTTCGTCGATCCGATCACCGATCGCATCAAGGGCGCGCGTGGCCCCGCGCGCGCGCGTCTCGCGGCGGGGGCGCCGATCGTCGTCCTCGGCGTGTTCCTCTGGTCGCTCGCGACCGCGCACGTGATGAAGGACGGCATGGGCGCGCAGACGCCCTCGTCGACGGAGGCGGGGCTCGTCATCGCCCTCGGTGCGCTCGGTGTGTCGATCGCGTTCGTGCTCACGGGCTTCGCGCTCGTCCCGGTGATGTCGCGCGCCATCGGCCGTCTTCGCGCCGTCATGCCTGGCGCGGCGGAGCCCGCGATCACGACGCTCGCCGCGATGGGCGTCGTCTTGGTGTTCGGCGCGATCGGCATCGCGACGGGCGGCACGAGCGGCGTCGGCGGCGCTCCGCTCGTCGGCATCCTCGGCGTGCTCACGCGTCCCGAGCTCGATCTGCGTCCCGTCGCCGAGGTGCTGTTCATCTCGGCGACCGCGTTCGTCATGCCGCGCGTCGTCGTCGGCAAACGTCACACGGACCGCCAAGGTCGGATTCGATTCGCGTGCAGCTCGGCGGCGGTGGGCGGTTGGGTCTCGATGTTCATGATGCTCGGTCTCTGCATTCGCGCGGCCACGGTGCTGAATGCAGAGGCGCCCGTCGCCGAGGGCATCGCGCAGAACGCGCCCGTCGGGAAAATCGCGCTCGGCCTCCTTCGCAAGTTGAGCGACCACGATCACGACACGTATTCGGGAAAGTTCGGCGGCGGCGACTGCAACGACAACGACAAGACCATCAATCCCGCCGCCATCGACATCCCGGGAAATGGCATCGACGAAGACTGCTCCGGCGCCGATACCCCGATACCGCCCGAGCCGCCGCCGCCGCCCGTCGCGGTCATGCCGAAGAAGCCGAAGCGCACGTTCAACGTGATCTTCATCACCGTCGACACGCTGCGCGCCGACCTCGGCTTTTCTGGATACAACAAGCCCGTCACGCCGAATCTCGACGAGCTCGCGAAGAAGAGCACCGTGTTCGAGCACGCGTATTCGATGGCGTCTTTCACCGCGAAGGCGGTCGGCCCGCTCCACATTGGCAAATATCCCAGCGAGTGCAATCGCGACTGGGGCCACTTCACCGTCTACTACAACTCGAACACGTTCATGGCCGAGCGGCTCCAGACGAAGGGGCATCGCACCGTCGGCGGCATGTGCCACTACTATTTCAAGTGGAAGACGGGCTACGACCAGGGCTTCGACGTCTGGGACACGTCGGCGATCTTCCCCGGCATGGGCGACAACGACATCAGCATCACGAGCGATCGCCTCACCGACCTCGCGCTGAAGCTGCTCGGTGACCCGCAGAACACGTCACTCGAAGGTCAGACCGTGGGCGAGGGCGAGCCGCGCCGCTTCTTCGCCTGGTTCCATTACTTCGATCCGCACCTCCAATACGTGCACCACGCGGGCGCGCCCGACTTCAAATCGATGCCGGGCGGGCAGGGCCTCAGGCCCATCTACGACGAAGAGGTGTGGTTCACCGACAAGCACATCGGACGCCTGCTCGAGTTCGTGAATTCGCAGCCGTGGGCGAAGGACACGGCCATCGTCGTCACTGCGGACCACGGCGAAGGCTTCGGCGAGCACGGGATCATCGGACACGGACGCGAGATCTGGAATCCACTCGTGCGCATCCCGCTCATCGTCTACGTGCCGGGCGCGGAGCCGAAGCGGATCACGCCGAATCGTTCGAGCATCGACTACGCGCCCACCGTGATCGATCTCATGGGGGTCACCGCCCCGCCGGGAGAGCTACGCGGAACGAGCCTGCTCGAAGACGTCTACGGCACCGAGCCCGAGGTGCGCGACGTGTTCGTCGACATGCCGGAAGGTCAGTTCAACGAGGTCCGTCACGCGCTCATCTACGGACCGGCGCCGGGCATGAAGCTGCTCCACTTCGGCGGCACGCGTTACCAGCTGTTCGATCTCGACCAGGATCCGGAGGAGAACAAGGACCTCTCGAATCGCGCCGATCTGTTCGGGCCCGCGAAAGAGCGCATGAATCAATTCCGCGCGCGCTTGAAAGAAGTCGCGATCAGCGGCGACAAGGGCCAATGAGATCGTAGAGCGGCGCGTCGAGGCCCTTTCGCGGCCAATTCGACAGATCGCGCGGACGCGCACGGAGCCCTTCGAGCAAGATCGCCGTCGTCATCGCGTCGTGCTCCAGCAAGGCGAGCGACGCATCGAGCGAAGACCGAAGCCGGATGTTGCGCAATTTGCCATTCTCGACGACGGATTCCACACGATCGAACAATTCGGACGATCCCGCGGACTCGCACGACAGAACCGTCGTATCGGTCAATTGCTGATACGGGCCGTGAACGAGCTCGAGCGCGTCGTACACGGGCGGCTCGGCGATGCCCCATCCTTCGAGAAACTTCCACGCGAGCGCGCGATACGCGGCGACGTGCGCGCCCGCAGCGACGATCGCGAGCGGGCGGTCCAGGAGATGCGCTATCGCGAACGATGCACGCGCATGTGCAACGGCCGGCGCGGGCGCGAGCCCCGCGAGACGCGCCGCTGCGAACAGCGCGATCGACGGTCCCGCGATGCGGAGAAGAAGCCCTCTCTCTTCACGCGGCGGCAGACGGACACCGAACGGATGCTCCTCCGACGTCATCACGATCGTCTTCCGATACGAATGCGCGAGGGGGATTCGCGCGTTCGGCGACAGGTGCTGAGAGAACAGGACGAGCGTGTCGGCGGACGGCGGCGACTCGAGAAACGCGCTGATTGGCGCGAACCGAGCGCCCGCGAGCGACGCGAAGTAGCGCGCAGGGCCCGCCGAATGCCCGATCCCCGTCGCGACGACAGACCCTTCGAGCGAAGGCATCGTCGTCGCCGCGACTTCTTCGAGATGCGCGCGCACGCTCTCTGCGCGCGCCAAGGCGATCTCGAAGTCGTCCATCACGCCATACTACTTCGCATCTTTCGGATCGTGCTTGTGGTCCTTCATCGCGGTGAAATACGCCACGAGGTCGTCGAGGTCGTGGTCGTTCAGCATCGGATGCGCGGGCATGTTGCCGTATCGGAACGTCATGGGGTTGCGGATGTACGCGCGAATCTGCGCCTCCGGCCTGTACTCGACGATGCTCTGCGGAACGTTCAGCTCGGGCCCGACGTGCCCGCCTTCTTGGTTCATCGCGTGGCACTTGATGCATTGCATCTTGAACGTCGTGAAGCCTCGGACCGCGCTCTCGGATGCGCCTGTCGGGTAGACGTGCGGATACGTCTTCTCGAACGGCGCGATCTCGATCGACGCGAGCTGCCACGGACGCGGATGCGTCTCGAGCGACTGTTGCTCCTTCTCTTTCCACACGACGTAGAACGGGCCCGGATTCGCGTGTTGAGGACCGATGGGCTCCCAAGCCGGCGCGTCGAGATCGCGATACGCGATGTAGCCGCCCTTTTCCATGACCTGCGCGCCGGTGAGCGGTACGGCATATCCATCTTTCGCGCGCAGCACGAAATCCTGCGCGTCGAACTTGTCGGTATCGCCTTTGAAACCGAGCTCGATCACGCGCGCGAGGGGGACGGCGCGATATCGCTTCTCGCGCACGTAATAGGGATCGAACGCCTGGAATTCTTCCTTCGGAATCGATTGCAGGATCTCCGCAATCTTCAGCGTCTTCACCGTGCGCCCGTCGTGCACGAACGACAGCGACGCGTCCGGCACGTCTTCGGGTTTCTGACACGCGAGGAGGAACAGCAGCGCCAAGCGCTTCATGCGCGCTTCCACGCGAAGGGGAGAAACACGACGTAATAGAGCAAGTTGGGAATCACGCGGATGCCCCATCCTACGTCGTGGCCGCGCAGGATCACGAGATCCGCGAACAGCCACAAACCATATTGCGCCACCTCGAACGCGGCGAGCGCGCGCTTGCGACGCAAGAACGATGCGGCCACGACGAGCACGCCGAGCTCGTAGATCATCCACACGTACGACTCGGGCAACTTCAGCGCGAATGGGAGCGCGATCAGGGGCACGATCAGCGTGCGCCCGACCGCCGGCAGCAGCTTTCGATCGACCAGGTAGAAGAACCGAAAATCTCCCAGCATCACGAAGAGCACGGCGACGACGGTCTTCGTATGCGCGTCGCGCAGCGGCGTGAGACCTCCGTTCAGCCACGCGTCGAGCGCGATGAGGAACCCGAACGCGACGAAGAACGGCGGCGCGCGGCGCCACAAGAAGATCGCGAGCACCAACGCTTGACCCGCCCAGAAGAGCAGGGGCGCATGCCATACGCTGTCGTAGAAGGCTTTCAGCCGTTCTCTTCGTCGGCGCGCATGATCGCTTCGAGCCGCTCGAGCTCGGGGCCTCGCAACGACGCGAGGGCTCGCGATACATCGATCGACGACGGCGGCCCGTCTTCTTCCAGATCGATCTCCGGCTTCTTGAATTCGACGACACGGCGTCGCACCACGTTCGGACGAATCGTATCCATCGGTACGCTCTCTTTAGCTCCGCGCGAACCGCGTGCAAGGAGAAGACCAATCCCGATCGGCCTAGATTCCCGGATTCTCCCGTCGTTACGAGCGCGACGAGCCGCTACAGAGGCCTACACGAATGCATCACCGTCCCACGGGAAGCGCGCCGTTGTCCGCGCGACCGACGCATGGCGTCTCGCCCGATGCTGACCACACGCGTGGTCGGTTCCGACCCCAGGCACTGACCCGCTCGCCGAGTCCGCGGGTGCGCTAGGGTCCCGTGCCGTGGAGACCGTCGAATCGTGGGCCGCGAGGTACATCGAGACGACGTCGCTCGCGCACAAGCTCGCGCCGCCGCCCGTTCCCGATGCGTGGAGCGATCCCTCCGAGCCTCTTCGCTTGTCGGCACCGGGTCGTCCTTCCGAGCTCGTCGTGCAGGGCCGCGCCGAGAAGATGCGTGGGCTCGCGTCGGAGAAGGGCCGCGCGCGTGCGCTCCACACGTTTCTCCATCACGAGCTCCAAGCCGCGGAGCTGATGTGCTGGGCGCTTCTTGCGTTCCCGCGCACGCCGCGCGCCTTCCGCGAGGGGCTCGTGCGCATCGCGCTCGACGAGATTCGTCACATGGAGATGTACGCCGTTCACCTCCAGAAGCTCGGATTCCGCGTGGGCGACTTTCCCGTGCGCGATTGGTTTTGGCAGCGCGTTCCGCAGTGCACCGAGCCTTGGCAGTTCGTCGCCGTGATGGGTCTCGGTGTCGAGAGCGCCAATCTCGAGCACACCGCATCCTTCGCGACGCGCTTCCGTGAGGTGGGAGACGAGGAGGGCGCGCTTCTCCAGGAGCGCGTCGGCAAAGAAGAGATCGCGCACGTTCGATTCGGCGCGAAGTGGTTCGCGGCGCTCACGGGCGGGCTGGAGTTCGCGAAGTGGGAAAAAGCGTTGCCCCCGCCGTTGTCGCCGCTCCTGATGCGCGGATTTCCGTTCCAGCGCGAGACGCGTCTGCGGGCGGGGCAGCCGGAGGCGTTCGTGGACGCGCTCGAGACATGGGCGCCTTCAGCCTGAGCGTCGCCTGGGTCCTGAATCTGGATTCCGATTACGAGCTCGCGCAGGGGAGCTCCTATCAACCGAGACGCGTGGTGCTCGAGGCGATGAAGGCGCATGTCGAGCGTCTCGCCGCGCGTCTCCTCGGACCGGACGACGTGCTCGTGACGGACAGCGTGCGCGCCGACGGCATGATCGGTCGCGCCTGGTCGCCGACGCCACGCGCGCTCGCCGCCCTCGCGCGCGCGGGCGCGATCCCTGCGCCGCACCCCACGCCGGACACTCTTCGTCGCGTCACGTCACGCGCGTTCGCAGCGTCACTCGGGCAAACTTTGCAGAATGCAACTTTCGTCGGCACTTTCGAAGACGCCGTCGCCGCCATCGCCCGCCCGGGCACGTGGCGATTGAAACGCGCCTTCGGCATGGCGGGCCGCGAGCACCGCATCGTGAAGAGCGGCGCTGCGAGCGATGCCGACCTCGGCTTCGTGCGCGCGTCGATTGCGGAGGGCGGCCTGCAGATCGAGCCGCAGCTCGAGATCGTGCGCGAGCTCGCGATCCACGGCTACATCGAAGAGGACGGCACGGCGCGCCTCGGCCCGCTCTTCGAGCAACGGACCGACTCGAGAGGTGCGTGGCTCGAGTCGATCGAGACGGCCGACATCCACGCGATCCGGCAAGAAGCGGCTCGTAGCGCGCATGCGCTGTACGCCGCAGGTTACTTCGGCCCGTTCGGCCAAGACGCGTTCCAGCACGACGA
>JAOTRH010012109.1:0-23041 GCA_034768845.1 Heliamphora exappendiculata
CTATGCATTCATTCATCACAAATATAAATATAAAACCACGAATGCAAAAATATCTCAAATGTTTCTCATTAATATGCTAGGGATCAAAAATGAAAAAAAAAAACTAAAAGACAAGACGTTTCAGTATACATTCCTAACATCTTAAACTAAAATATATCTAAAAATTAGATCATTTGAAACTGTTTTGATATCCCAAACACGTTGCCCTCTATTAGCCTTATTCACAACACTTTACCAAGTGCTTTTGTAGCATTTTGTTTTGTGGTGGCCAAATCATTGAGAAATCATGAGTTTTAGCTTAAGTTTCTTCATAAGAATTGTCAATGACGTTTTAATCTATTTTTTGATAAAAAAATCAGAACCTAATTCAAAGCCTAGATACCCCAAATAGGTGCACCAAACTTTGTTTTAAATACTGACTTTTTTAAAAAGAAAGTGCTGAATATAATCAAGTTAGTTCCCTAAGTATAAGGCTTCAATATATGGTAGTGGCCTTTAGTTTTAAAAATGAGTATAACCATAGTCTTTAAACCATAGGATGCTCGAAAACCTGAATCTTCTTAGTACGTTATAATCCTAAGGGGAAGTATCTTACGTTTACAATTTTTGTGGTTTCTGGCTATGCATAGGTGTTTTTCCACCCAAGGTTTGAGTCTTGGCCCATTAGTGAAGGCTAGATGCTGCACGATTAAGATAAGGTAAGAGTGCTTTGCAATTATCTTAAATAATGATTGTGTGAAATATGTTCTAAAATATTCTATATTTTTATTTTGGATCAAAAGCTGTTGCTGAATGATAGCATCAAACTTGTACATGTCAAGTGTGTTGATAACTCAAAAGTACTAATTATACCGCTAGAAGGAAGATGTGTGTAATAGATGGATGAGGTTAAGGATATGTTTTTATCTTTAAAGTATCAAGTGATCGCTCTGTGTGAGTCAGTTCAATCAATATTAATTATTTATTTTGTGTGAGCTAGGTCAATTGTTTGCTTTGTGTGAGCTAGTTCAAACAATATTAATTATTAAGCTAGTTCTATTGTTTACTCTGCATGAGCTAGTTAAATTAATATTAATTGTTCGCTCTGTGTGAGGTTGTTCAATTGTTCGCTCTGTATGAGCTAGTTTAATCAACATTAAGTGTTCGCTCTGTGTGAGCTAGTTTAAGTGTTCGCTCTGTGTGAGCTAGTTTAAATTGTTCACTTTATGTGAGCTAGTTTAATCACTATTAAGTGTTCACTCTTTGTGAGCTAATTCAAGCATATTATGTGTTCGCTTTGCAGGAACTAGTTCAATCACCTTTATGTGTTGCTCTGAGCCACTCTTAAGTGTTTGCGTAGTGACTACCGAGTCTTGTTAGGAAAACTTAAAATAGGTTGAGGATGTTAAGCTTTATTGTGAGAAATGACAAAGTATGGTGGTTGTTAGGCTTTGATATCACTATTTTGAAATAAATTGAGTAGTTGCTGTAATACCTTATTTATACCTTTGAGGAATGAGGAAGTTATCTATAACTTATGAGTTTTTGTTGTAACGAAAATGAATGCAATGTTTTCACATTCTTTTTGTTGAAGTATGATGGATGTTTTTTTTAAAGCTTCAGTGTGTGTTCTTAAAGTGTTTGTTTTATTTTCATCGTGTTCACTATAATGGTAAGTGCACTCTTTTATAATTTTTGTAGTTGTAGATAACTAGAATGGCTAGAGATTGGTCCACCACAGGCGTCATCTTATAGATTCAAAGCCGAAGTCCAATGTTATTTTTGTCTTGTTTCATTTGTATAGTTGGTACTTATGTAACATCTGTGTTGAGAACTATGAACTTTTTGTTTGAAGGTTGTGTTGGTATTAAAGCATAGCAGTATGGAGGTTTTTGTTTCTTATCAGGTTAAGCCTTGTCTTTTCTTGAGGTCACATAGTTAGTGGCGGGATCATGCCCCACTATACAGGTCGAGTACCTTGCGGGAGCGGGGTGTGACATGGATCATCTTTGGAATAAGAAAAATCCAAGTTTGGCAGCATAGGCGCCGCCTTCAGCTTCTTCAACCTTTTGGTGTTGCGGCTTGCTATTTTTCATCTTGTTCTTTCAAAATAATTCTAATTACATAGAATCCAAATAATGTGGGACGATTGAAGGGAGGAATGGTGCACCGGATATCTATTATTTTTAGAAAAATACTATTTTCTTTTTAAAAAATGAGAATCCAAGATATTTGAGTACGCTTTAAGAAAAATGGAGTCGCCACATAATTTTTGAGAAAAATCAAGAAAACCAAAAGAAGGTTGCAGATTTTTTAAAAACGTAACCAGAGAAAAAGAGAGTTTAGGGGCTAAGGTACGAAGAGGAAAGGTGTTAGGCACCATTTTCACCCAACTGTGAGGGTGACCTCTACTTTATCAATATTGGTTCTTGTTGTAAATTTTTTAAATGTAACATGTACAGAATAGGAGGTTAAAGAGAGTTCGTACAAAAGCAAGCAGAGAAGAAAAAATCTTAACTATGGTCCTAAGGGTCATGCAACTTGGTTATTATTTTTAGACATGTCACATGTATAGTTTAAGCAAAGCAAAGCGAAAAATATGCGATGTAAAGCTAAACAAAGCAAGAAAGGAAAAAAGAACACGCAACAATGTTTTTGTCTCTAATCATGCTATATACAGGTTGTACAAAAATAACAGAAAAGATTTAGATATTCTATTTTAAGTTACTGGACAGGTAGAAAACTCACGGTCATGGTAACAAATATTGCGGCCGTGACAAAATAAGTGACAAAACAAACGGCCGTGACAAACATAGGATTACCATGAGAAACCAAGATGCAAGATATTATGGCTGTGACAACCAAAGGTTATGGCTGTTAGGGTTGGTATACTGAAAATCATATTTTTAGTTCTTAATTTTATTTTAATTAAATTAATTTTTTATTTTATGATAAATCTTTATGAGTAATGTATGTTTATTATTTCTTTAATGTTATGCATGGATGTCCGATATTTTGTATAGTATTTAATCTGGTGTAAAAAATATGGCTTGCACACGGAAGATCAGATTTTAGGTTCTTGTAGAATATAAGTTTTATATTCACAGTTTAGATGGGAATGGACATACCATTAGCACGATTGTGGCACATAGTTTTAGTAAGCCTGTCTTGATTACGAAAAACAGATAATAGTGTCGTCTATTGTTTCGACTTTCTGTACCAGTACACTTTGTGTATATTGAACGGGACATTTGGGTAATTAATTTTATACTGACTATATAAATTAATTCAGACCATAAGATTATTATGAAAAGTGCTTATCCTCTTAATCTTGAAATAATTATTGATTTGCGTATATTTAATATTCGTTATTTTGATTCATTAGAGGATGTGATCTTATATGGGTCTATATTTTTCGTGAGTTGGATAGCGATATTATTTATGTAGTGAATATTAATTATTTACAGAATCCACGTTCTGACGGATCGAAATTGTCGATACCCCCTTAAGGAAGTTTATAAGTTTTGACTAGGCTAAACCCTATATGTGGATTTAATTATCCAGCGGCCAAATAAGTTAAGCAAAAGGTTTAAGAAATATCAAGATGCCAATAAAATTAAATTGGCGGGTATTGAAAATCTTAACGTGGAGAGAAATGATAAACATTTAATAACACGAGTTCAATGCAAGAATGTTTTGAGATTATGGGTTAGAGTGCAATTATAGTTCTTTAGTGGTGTGAACAGTAATTCAGTATTTTATGAAAATTGCAGAAATCGCTGCTAGTTTTTCATAATTGTTAATAGCGCTATAAGGTTTACTTAATTGCGAAAACCGCTGATACGTTTCTATATTCCATAGGATGTCTTACTCATAATTACTCCACTGGTCCCTGCTGTAGCCCTATAAATATGCGGGTAAGCTAAACTAGTTTCATAACTTATCTTTCAAGACTAAAGTTGTCCAGGTTCTGCCGGCACGCATTCTTGATAGATTGTAGCCCACCCTATATTCAAGAATCATATAAAAAAATACAGCAGAAGATTTGATAAGAGGTTCAACTCGGGTTTAAATCGTAGTTACAAATTTAACCGGCACAAAGGTATTATTCTAAATTAACTTCGGATGCACGGATTTTATTTTGATCATCTGTAATCAAATATTTTTTCTGGAGCCCGTTTCGGTATTTACCCGTCCAGTTAATATTTTATCAAAAATTATTTGCAAAAATAATAATTTTGGCAGTTTTGCCTCTAACAATTGGCATCAGAGCCATTTTATTATTTGTTTACGGTTAACGGGACCAAGTAGTTTTAGAACTGTGCTAACTTGGTTTAGCATGCGTTTTTATCCCGATTTTATGATCATTATTTATTTTTAATGTTTGATTGAATAGTGTGAATGATGATTACTTTTTTTAATCACGAGAGTTGACCGTGATAGATCGAATGTGAGCCCTCGTGACATAGAATCGATGTAATAGTTAGTTTCTATTTTTAAAATATTTATTTAGATTATTTAAGAATATGTTGAATATATCTAAGAATACGAAGAACGACGGTGGCACTAAATCGCGGTAAGTGTTTAATGGTTTTAAACGGTTCTTTTTGTTGGAGGCAATACTGCCAAGATCATTGTTTTTATAAATAATTTTTGGTAAAAAAATTAACAGGACGGAAAACGCCGAAACGGGCTCTAGATAAAACTTTTGACGAAGAACGATCAAAATAAAGCCCGTGCAACTAAAGTTAATTTAGATGAATACCTCTTATCGATCTATTCTTCAACTATGACTTGATTTTGAGTTGAAACTCCTGTCATATCTTTTACTGTATTCTCTTACGCGATTCTCGAACGTAGTGTGGGCTACGATTGTGACACTCCGTTTCCTGGGCATGTCAGGACATATGTAACTATAAATAAAAAACATATTCTAGCCGAATGTTCATAAATACATAAGATAACTATTACATCATTAATGGTTTAGAGATTGTTCAAAATACTTAATAAGTACAGTCATCCAGAAGTTTAACAAAAGTTACATCATGTCCATGGAAAACTTGAACAAAAAGATCAAAAAGAGACGTCCTACGTCTTTAAACCACGTCTTTGGGGTCGACCTGCTCCTGTCGCTCTCCCTCTTTTGCAAATCCTTCCCCTTCAATGAACCCGCCTTCCTCAAAGGGTGCCTCTTCGTCACATGTGGCATAAATGCCATGAGCTGAAGCCCTGAAGCAAATTTCCTAAACCGTCTAATAAACTCGCAACAAAATATTCCACAATACATATCATATAACACCCAATGCGAAGTTACAGGCTATTTATCATTTTTAATAGGATGAACATATATAAGAACAAAAGAATAAGTGTGTAATGCAAATGAATGCAATGCAGATGCCCAATCCCCAAGTACTTCCAAAACAATATCATGAATTCCACACCGGAAATTACAGAGTAGACTTGATGGCTCTTGATCACCTTAACCTATCCTTGCCTCGTTGTGAATAGTAATCACTTCGCCGGGCGTTATGCCACAGCTGTTTCACTTAATGGCAATGGCGTGGGGCCCGCCAACAAAATAATCATCCACCCTTATTCCAGGTCATCCAAAATAATCATCCACCCTTATTCTAGGCCATCCAAAATAATCATACACCACAATCCCACCTTAAGCACAAGGATACTCATTAGGTGTCAACCCAAAATCTAAATTAAAGCTAGTGACGAACCCATGGTGCCTAAACCTCCTTTTTATGATCAAAACCTCCAATTCAATATCACATCTGGCAACCAGGGACGCCCTAGATCCACAACCACTGAATAATTGATTTCTATGTCACCCAACCAAATCAAAAGATACGAAGGGGACTCCGATAACCCAAGATGAAATGAAAAAATACCCATGACGTGCAATATGCTTCTCGTGTACAATTAATCGTTGCATGGTACGTAAACATGACATGGCACATGGTACAACTTGCTAAAGCATTAAGTACAAGCGTGTAAAGCATAACAACAACTTAAGCAACATAGACTCAAACCCTTGGCATGAGTTCATCTTGTTAAAAGTATTATTTTCATACACTAATTACTCACAAAGTTCATATAGAATTCACGTACTCAAGCCTCATAAGTAACACACCATTCAAACACTTAGCCAATTTAGGTACAAATTTTAATTGCTAGTTTTAAAGTTGCGACAGCGTTTTGAAATACTTACACATAGATTTAATTTTTGATATTTTAACACCAATTAGATAAAAATATTTTCTATAACTTTCATGTTTATCACTAAGGTCAGTTCCTAAGGCAAATAGGTCATTTATTTTATTTTAGTAAAAACGGTTCAACAATTTACAGAGAAATATATAAGAATTGAGCCTCTGTTTGCCACTGTTTTGGGGCATAAATTCAAAGGTTATGGCTCTTATTTTTGGTGAGCTTCTAGTTTAAGATATTCCCTATAAATTTCATGTTTTGAGCTAAAGCAAGTTATTTGTAAAAAGTTTGAGATTTTTTTCAATTTGTAAAATGGGTTCAGTCAGCCTAAAAAGGTCTGCAGAGTGTGTTTTTAACAGAGAATGTTTAGAGCCTTTGGGGTATCATCCGAGGGTATTTTGAGTTGATTTTTTCTGAGTAACTATTTTAATATGTTATCTACAAAGTTCATATTTACCACTTTTGTATTTGGCTTCAAAAAAATTTAGTTTTAAATCTCACAAAAATGTGTGACAGAGAGGTTTATTTGGGAAGTCTTTTGACCGATCAAAACTTCATATTTTTCGCTCATTTTTTTTACAGAAAGATAAATGTATCCTCTACAAGTTTTCTATTTTGACCTAAGCTCGGTTCTCATTCTAACTTAAGGTTTTTATGTCTGCAATTCAGAGTGGTCAAGATCTGACACTCTTTGAAAAAAATGAGATATCTAGAGTTCTACCCAACGAAATCACTTCAAACCAATTTTGTGTGGAAGATAACTCCAAAATCTAGATATAGACACAAAAATAATTTTAATACCATTTTTCTACATTTAGTTATGATTATTTAAAGTCAATGGCAGAAAATGAATAAGTTCAGAAAATCAGGCTACTTAGGGTTTTGGCTGCTTAGCTTATATTGTGTGCATTCTTGAAGTGTTTTCTTTGGATGCATGTTATAAACTTACACAAATCAAAATTTCAGAATATGTTTAGGCCATAAAATTAAAAAATAAATACATGTAAATACATATAAGGCTTATTCATACATGAACAGTCCCTAAATCACTCATACGACGCCTTTTTGACTCATTTCTTATTTTATCTTCTCAGGATTTGTTATAAAGATGGATTGAGGATTATCTTGGGGGAGAAAATCAGAGGGTTTGAGGGAGTTGCTTACCTTATTTGATGCTCAAATGGTTGAAGAAGAAATGAACTTAGCTTCAATACTCCTTCCTTGGTTTCTCCTTCTTCCTTCCTTCTTCCTTTTTCTTTTCTTCTCCTCTCCTTCTTCTTGAAAACACTTAAGATTTTTTTTTGGAGCCTCTCTCTCACTCTCTCACCCTCTCAACCGAACCAAGTGAAGGAGAATGGGGAGGGTCTATGTCTCATTTTATAGGAAAAATGTTAATAAGAAATTAATTATGACATTTATGTAATTTTTGGATTTTTAAATTTTCTCATTGGATGTTTAAGAGGTGGGAGTTGTTTGAGATATGAAAAATCAGACTTGGGGCAGGGGGAATTCGGCCATGCAGTGTTTGGGAAGAGAAAAAGCTATTTTGGTAATTATTTACGGTTTTAAATGGTATTTTAGTGCATTTTTTGTGTATATAATTGCATAAAATATTAATTTTATGTACTTAAACCCACTAAAACCTATTATATTAATGTATTTATAATTAATTTAGCCTTTCTATGATTTATCATAATTTTGATAGCAATTAAATAAATAAGTGTAGGCTTTTAAGTTAAATTAAGCTAGTTTGAATAGAATTGACTTTTTACTTATTTATTGTGTAGATACTTTAAATAATTATTTGTTTTCTTTTATTGAACTATATTATTATATATTACTTGTATAAAAAGTACTGGATCAAAATAATGCTTAATTTATACATCTTTTTCTCATTTTTAAGTTTAAAAAGGCAAAAAGTGACTTTTTGGGGCACATACTCCTAGGTGGCCGGTCATGCAAGGGCATTTTGGTCATTTTGTTGTTATTTTATATTTTATTAATTAATTGTGTATAAATATCTAATTTTGGGTGTCTATGTGTTAATTTTAAATTTTTAGGACTTTTTGCTGTACTATGGGCCAAATGGTCATTTTACTTTAATTATGGTAATTTTTAATTTTTAATTTAATATTTTATGTTATTTACTTAATTTAAGCTATTTTGAGACTTTTCTAAGTGTTAGGGTTTTGTTTATGAGTATTTGGTCTCTTTTAGGGTTTTTGGGTCAAATTAGGGTTTCGTGATACTTTGGGTTTTTGGGCTAATTAGAGTTTCTTGTTTATGTTGCGACCTAAGCTCTCGTCAGCTAACTATTACTAATACTAGTATTTGGGCTTAGATCGTTCTGCGAGTAGTTACAGTCCGAGCTGTTACAACTAGGATCTAGGTCGGGTCGTTACAATCTAGGTGGTTACTACTAGGGTCCGGACCGGGGTGTTACAACGATCCTCCGAGAACTTGTACCGATAGAAACTGGACATATTTAAGTCTTTAAAGACAAAAATAATATCATATTAATAATGAAATAAAATCATCAAAAACTAGTTCAGCCTACCCGCATATATATAGGGCTACATCAGGGACCTGAGGAGTAATTATGAGTTAGACTTCCAGTGGAATACAGACACCTACTAGAGGTTTCTGCAATTATGGAAAGACATGCAATAGTTTTTGCAATTTTTATAAAATACTGAATTATAGGGCACACCACTAAAGAACTATAATTGCACTCTGACCCATAATCTCAAGACCTTCTTGCATTTCTCTCCACGTTAAGATTTTTGATACCCGCCAATTAAATTTAATTACTGATAATTTAATTAAATCGGTATCTTGATATTTCTTAAGTCCTTCCGCTTAACTTATTTGACCGCCGGATAATCAAATCCACCTGCAGGGTTTGGTCCGGTCAAAATTTATAAGCATCCTTAAGGGGTATCGTCAATTCCGATTTTCGGGACGTAGATTCCGTCAATAATTAATATTGGCCATATAAATAATATCGCTATCTAACTCACCGGGAATATAGATTATATAAAATCGTACCCTCTAATGAATAAAAATAACGAATATTAAATATATGCAAATCAATAATTATTTCAAGAATAAGAGGATAAGCACTATTCATAATAACTTAGGGGTGTGAATTAATTTATATAGGCAGTACAAAATTAATTACGATAAATGTCCCGTTCAATGCACACGAAGTGTACTAGCACAGAGAGTCAGCACAATAGGCGACGCTATTATCTATTCTCCGTAACCAAGACAGGTCTACTAAAATTATATAATATAGTCGTACCGATGGTATGTCCATTTCTATCTAAACTGTGAACATAAAACTTATATTTTACAAGAATTTAAAATCTGATCTTCTGTGTGTAAGCCGTACTCTACACACCATATTAAATATTATACAGAATATTGGACATTCATGCATCACAAAAAAATGATATACATATATTGCTCATAAAGATTCTCATAAAATAAAAAATTAATTTTATTAAAATAAAACAAAATACTAAAAATATGATTTTCAGTATACCATTTCTAACACTTTTTAGTGAGTTTTTTTTGTAGTATTTATGCATTAAAAATAATTTAAAAAACATGTCAAAAATAGCAAGAAAAAATTACCAAAACAGCCCAGTTTCGACGGCTTTCCTGGCGACGGTTCGGTGGTGATTTTGATAATTTTTTAAGCCATTTTTGGGACTATTGTTTGAGAAATTTTTAGGCATAACATAGCAGTAAAACATACCTTAAAAACTGTCCAGAAACTAGAAAAAAATTGGACCAAAAAGCAGTGCAAACAGGTGGCAAGCAGGAAAGGTAGCGGCGGTAGCGCAAGGCAGCGCTGTTCGGGAACTGTTTCGGGACTATTTTAGGTGTTATTTAAAGCAACGCGTGGCTGAATATTTAAGCTATTTTAAAAAAAAAACAGCACCAAAGAAGCACGGGGAAAAGCCAAAACACGACAGAAACAGTGGCGGCGGCGCATAGGGGCAGCGCAAGGAGCTTCAGGCTATTTTTTTGGCCGTTTTTCAGGCTGTTTTCGAGAAAATTTTTAGACAAAAAATTCCATATTTTGAGAGCTTTCCAACGGTATAAAGCTTGTTGAAAATAGAGGTCGAATGAGACGGCAGAAGACGCCTAAAGGTCACCACAAGGTGGTGCCGACGATGGCCGGTGACTTTCTCTCTCTCGGGGCTATTTTTCCTTCAATTTTAGATACATGCGAGACTGATATGACGTATTCTGATATATCAAAGTATATCAGGGACTCCTGATTCAATCGGGTCATAG
Source organism: Heliamphora exappendiculata (assembly GCA_034768845.1). Classification (NCBI taxonomy): domain Eukaryota; kingdom Viridiplantae; phylum Streptophyta; class Magnoliopsida; order Ericales; family Sarraceniaceae; genus Heliamphora; species Heliamphora exappendiculata. The sequence goes on from JAOTRH010012109.1 coordinate 10,507, forward strand.
AATTAGAGGCGAACAAGAATTAATACAGCTTATTCTCTTTGGGAGAGTAAAATGCCTCAACGTTTCACTTGGATCATAAAATTTGGATATATGTATCGTGTGTGTATATATATATATATATATATATATATATATATGAACTGCATGAATGATTGCATATCTGTTTTATTTATCCTATTAATTTAATTAATTTAAAAATTCAGTTTTAATTAAAATTATTTTGTAATGAAAATAAAATTAAGTTTTTTTTATTAATTAATTTTAATTAAATGATAAAATCTTAGATGTTTTATTTTTCACAAAATGTCACATTTAAGATGATTTTTTTATAAAATTGAATATCTTGGAAAAACGTGAGAATTAATTCTGAATTTTAAATTAATTAAATAAAAAATATTTAATCAAAATAAATTATTATTTTTAAAAAAATGTGGAACAGAAAATAAAATAAATAAATGCCTTTAATCAATACCTTAACTGAAAAAATGAAGAAAAATTGTGCATTTATTAAATTTTATTTGTTATGCATTTAAACACGAAAAGAGAGTTTAGTAAACCAAAATCTTTGGAATCTGTGCACGAAAAGATATTTGATTCTTTCAGATCATGTAGTTTTTGAAATTAATAAATTAATTTTAATTAAATAAATTTTTATAACCCTAAAAAATATTTTAAAAATCTAAGTGGGAGAGGAAATTTATTCACAAAAAAATCCCGCGGTCTTCATCACCAATTTGTAGGCGATGCAATTAAACCTTATGTGTTGGCAGTAAGGCCTTTCTCCCCATCAAACAGATTATTTGCGATATCGGCTGTACAAATCTCTTTTAGGAATAATTTTAGATAATTGTTAGTATGGATCACTTCTCTATCTAAATGGTTCACTGCGAAACGATTAATTTGATATTAGGTGATGGTTAACACTTAGATGCATATAATAGTATCCTCACCATCTAAGTCTATACTATTATATACTGGACCAAAACTATATCAGTTATTTAATTTTACTTGGTAGGGTCAATTGCCTAGATAGTAAAATTAATAGGAATTGGCATGTATGGTCTTATAAAGGATAATAGACATCCCATCATCGAGGCATGCTATTCTCAGGTTACCAGATTGCTGGTGAATTTCTTTTAAAATGGTAGAGACAACTAAATTAAAATAAATTTAAAATTTTACTCATCATAATTAACGGTATTTTAATTATGTGATTCTCATAATTAAAATGGCACTCAACCCACTCGTTTCTATTCTCAAAGAAAATAAACTTATGGGACAAAATTATGTTGACTGGAAACAAAATTTGGACGTTATCTTAACTACTGAGGATTATAAGTTTGTATTAAATGAGATATGTCAATCGGTACCTGATGTGGGGGCGACCGAACAGGAAACTCAGGCCCATTAGAAGTGACAAAAAGATAATTAGATGGCTCGCTGTTATATTTTGGCTTCAATGTCAAATATTTTGTAGCATCAGTCTATGATCAGTGCTTATGACATGATTATGAATCTCAAAAAAATGTTTGGTGATCAAAATCGTGCTGCTAGGCAGGTGGCTTTGAAGTCTCTAATGAATGCAAACATGGCAGAAGGCACCCTAGTTCGGGATCATGTTCTAAAGATGATCAGTCTTCTGAATGAACTGGTGATCCTTAGAGCTAAAATTGATGGGAAAACCTAGGTCGATATCATACTCCAGTCACTGTTTGAAATTTTTAAGCAGTTTTGCCTGAACTACACCATGAACAAGCTCAGCTTTTCATTGAAAGAACTTTTTAAGAAACTTTAAGCAGGTAAGGGTGTTCTTAGGAAGCTAAGTTCTATGTATGTGGCTGAGGAAGGTTCTTCCTCTAAGCCAAAAGGTAAAAAGAAAAAAAATGTTCTGACACAGGAAAACACAGGTTCAAAAGCAGTTAAGGGACCAAAAGCTGCTGTGAAGAAGCCGAGAGACAAGTGCTATCACTGTAACTAGTTTAGGCATTGAAAAAAGCATTGTCCTGTTTTCTCAATAAGCAGAAAAAATAAGGTAATTTCTGTTCACTGGTTGTTGAAACATGTTTAGCGGTGTTATCTACCAATACCAGATGTGTAGATACAGAAGCCATTAATCATGTCTGCAATTTTTTGCAAGGGTTCTAAAAAACTAAGCAGCTTAGTGATGAAAAAATTTACCTACATATTGACAATAATACAAGGGTGACAGCAGTTGCAGTAGAAAATGTCACTCTAAGTTTTAGTAGAGATAGGATACTTCTTCTGAAAGATTGCCTTTATATACCTTTGATTAGAAAAATTTTAATTTCAGTCTCGAGTTTAATAAAAGACAAACATTCTGTTCATTTTGATGACTCTATGTTGTAAAGAAAAATTAATATTTTATTTATTCTGATATATTGATGGATGATCTTCATGTCGTATCTCCTATATCTCTTATACTGTAACTAATCGAAACAAATAACACATCTATATTACCATATAAAAGAAAGTTTTCTTCTTTAACGAACCATACGTTTCTTTGGCACTTACTCTTGGGTCATATTAATCTAAAAATGATAAACAGACTAGTAGTAGATAGATCTTTGAGTACACTGAAAGTGAATGCACTTTCAGTATGCAAATCTTACTTAGAAGGTAAGATAACCAAGAGGCCCTGTTTGGCCTAAGATTATAGAGATAAAGAACCGTTGGAACTGGTTCATTCTGATATGTGTGGTCCTACGATAATCTAGGCTAGAGGTGGCTTTAAGTACTTTGCCAGTTTCATTGATGACTACTCAAGGTATGGATACATTTACCTGATGTACCATAAGTCTGAATACTTTTAGAAATTTAAAGAATTTAAGGCGAATACGGAGAAGCGTCTGGGTAAAAGTATCAAATCACTACGATTTGTTCGTAGTGGAGAATACCTCTTTGATGAGTTTAAGGATTGCCGGTCATCAGAATGGATTACATCCCAATTAACTGCACCTGGCACTCTGCAATAGAATGGTGTAGCAGAAAGAAAGAATAGGACTCTTATGAAGATGATAAGATCCAAAGGAAACAAAGGGTGGTCTGCTTTATAATTCTAAGGATCAGAAGGTCATTATTAGCACTAATGTTCAATTCTTGGAAGATGATTATATTATGGATCACAAGCCCAATAGCAAAATTAATCTACAAAAACTGAGAGAAAATACCAGTAGAATGGAATAACAAGTCACTAATATCCCATTACCTCATCGTAGTGGGAGGATTATCAGGACATGTGTAAATCAAGAATAGGGTATTGATGCACATGGTTCAAATTTTACATAGCGTGTTACTACTAGTACACAGACATAGGTAGTGCCTCGTCGTTGTAGGAGGGTTGTTCATCAACCTGATCGGTATATGTTCTTGGGAGAGTCTTTTGATAGGATCTTGGTAGGACTAGATACCGAGTCCTGTAACTATAATGAAGCACTTCAGGGCAAAGATGCTGATCTTTGGAAAAAGGGCTATAAATTCAGAGATGAAATCTATGTATTCCAATCATATCTGAAAACTTATAGAACCACCCGGAGGGATAAAACCCATTAGATGTAAGTGGATCTAGAAGAGGAAGAGAGGAGCAGACGAGAAGGTTGAAACCGTTAAAGCTAAGCTTATTGCTAAATGGTTCACTCAGAAAGAAGGGATCGATTATGATGAAACCTTTTCGCCAGTCGCCATGCTTAAATCTATCCTGATCCTCTTATCTATTGCTACTCATTTCGATTACGAAATCTGGTAAATAGATGTTAAGACAGCTTTCCTTAACGGAAGTCTTGACGAATGTATCTATATAATACAACCAGGCAGATTCATTGTAAAGGGTCAGGAGCACATGTTGTGTAAGCTTAACATGGGTTACGGACTATCGAGAACTTGTACCGGCAGAACCCATATAGCTTTTGTCTTGAAAGATAAGTAATGAAACTGGTTCAGCCTACCCGCATATTTATAAAGCTACAGCAGGGACTTGTGGAGTAATTATAAGTAAGACTTTCAGTGGAACACAGATATGTATCAGCAGTTTCTGCAATTAAGTAAACCTTAGAGCTGTATCTATAATTATGGAAAACTAGCAGCGATTTTTGCAATTTTCATAAAATATTGAATTACAGTTCACACCACTAAAGAATTATAATTGCACTCTAACCCATAATCTCAAAATCATCTTGCATTTAGCTCATATTATTAAATGTTTACTATTTCTCCCCACGTTAAGATTCTCGATACCCGCCAATTAAATTTAATTACTAAAAATTTAATTTAATCGGCATCTTGATATTCCTTACGCCATTTCGCTTAACTTATTTGACCGTCGGATAAGTAAATTCACCTGCAAGGTTTGGTCCGGTCAAAACTTATAAACTTCTTTAACGGGGTATCATCAATCCTGATCTTTCGGGACGTAGATTTCGTCAATAATTAATATTCTTCATATAAATAATATCACTGTCTAACTCACCGGGAATATAGACCCATATAAGATCGCACCCTCTAATGAATCAAAATAAAAAATATTAAATATACGCAAATCAATAATTATTTTAGGATTAGGAGGATAAACACTATTCACAATAACCTTGGGGTGTGAATTAATTTATATATAATCAGTATAAAATTAATTATCCAAATATTCCGTTCAATACACACAAAGTGTACGAGCACAGAGAGTCGGAACAATAGACGACCCTATTATCTGTTTTCCGTAACCAAGACAGGCTTACTAAAATTCTGTACTACAGTCGTACCGATGGTATGTCCATTTCCATCTAAATTGTGAACATAAAACTTTTATTTTGTAAGAACATAAAATCTGATCTTCTGTGTAAATGCCGTACTCTACACATTAGATTAAATACTTTACAGAATATTGGACATCCATGCATAACAAAAAAATGATATACATGCATTGCTTATAAAGATTCTCATAATTAAAAAATTAATTTTATTAAAAATAAAATTAAATACTAAAAACATGGTTTTCAATATACCAACTCTAACGATCTTCCATTTATACTCAAAACCATGCTGCCATATATCTGACTCCCATGCCCTCTATATGACTATCAAAAGTCTTAGCCAGTAAGTTCTTTATAAAAGGATCTACAAGGTTATCTCCTGATTCAATCTTAGTCACAGTAACATCACATGTCTGTACAATTTCTCGTATTAGGTGATACTTACGCTCAATGTGCTTGCTTTTTTATGGACCCTTGGCTCCTTCGAGTTTGCAATCGCTCCGCTATTGTCACAGAAAAGTGTAATAGCCGACTGAACTGAAGATACCACATCTAGATCCAACAGAAAGTTCTTGAGCTAAATGGCCTCCTTGGCTGCTTCAGAAGCTGCCACATACTCGGCCTCCATGGTGGAATCAACAATGTAGGACTACTTGATACGCCTCCAACTTATAGCTCCACCTCCTAAGGAAAATACATATCCTGAGGTAGACTTACGAGAATTCCTGTAGACTGAAAATCTGAGTCTTTGTACCCCAAAGGTACTAGACTGTCTGCCTGATAAATTAATATATAATCCTTAGTTATTTTCATGTACTTGATTATACTCTTTATCACAGTCTAATGCTTCTGCCTTGGATTAGACTAATATCTGTTAACGATGCTAATGGTAAAGCAGATGTCGGATTTAGTGCAAAGCCTAGCATACATGAGGCTTCTTACTACTGAAGCATAAGGAATAGCCTTCATCTCCTCTATCTGAACAGATGTCTTAGGACACTGATCCTGGGATAGAGTAATTCCATGCCTGAAAAGAAAAAACCCTTTCTTGGAATCCTACATACCAAAACGAGCAAGGATATCATCGATATATTTTGCTTCTGATAAGCCCAACGTCTTTTGTTTTCGATCTCGCACAAGCTTGATCCCAAGGATGTGACTGGCTTCTCCCAAGTCCTTCAAATCGAACTGCCTAGATAATCATACTTTAACTGTAGATAATGCCCTCACATCATTTTCGATGAGCAAGATATCGTCTACATAAAGTACTAAGAAGATCACCACGCTTCTGTCACGCTTCTTGTACACATAGGACTCATCCGGACTTTGATTAAAATCATAAGACTTTATAGCTTGATCAAATCGAGTGTTCCAAGACCTTGATGCCTACTTAAGCCTATAATTAGATCTCTTAAGCTTGCACAACATGTGCTCTTGGCCCTTTACAATGAATCTGTTTGGTTGTATCATATAGATACACTCGTCAAGACTTTCATTAAGAAATGCAATCTTGACATCTATTTGCTAGATTTCGTAATCAAAATGTACGGCAATGGATAAGAGATCCGGATAGACTTAAGTATGGCTACCGGCAAAAAGGTTTTCTCATAGTCGATCCCTTTTTTCTAAGTGAACCCTTTAGCAACTACCCTAACTTTGAAGGTTTTAATCTTTCATCTTCTCCTCTCTTCTTCTTGTAGGTCTACTTGCATCCAATGGATTTAATCTCTTCGGGTGGTTCTATAAATTTGCAAACCTGATTGGAATACATAGATTCTATCTCTGAATTCATAACCCTTTGTCAAAGATCAGCATCTTTGTCCTGAAGTGCTTCATTGTAGTTATAGGGCTCGGTATCTAGTTCTGTCTAGATCTTGTCAAAAGACTCTCCCAAAAACATATTTCGATCATTGATGAACAACCCTCCCACTACGACGACGCACTACTCGTGTCTGTGTACTAGCAGTAACACGTTGTGTAAAATTTGAACCCTGTGCATCTGCACCATATTCTTGATTTGCACATGTCTTGATAATCCCCCCACTACGACGAGGTAATGGGATATTAGTACTTGTTCTTCTGTTCTACTGGTATTTTTTCTCAATTTTTGTGGAATAATTTTGCTATTGGGCTTGTGAATCATAATATAATCATCTTCCAAGAATCGAACATTAGTGCTAATAATGACCTTCTGATTCTTAGAATTATAAAACAGACCACCCTTCGCTCCCTTAGGATACCCCACAAAAACAAACTTCTATTCTCGGTTCTAAGTTACCCGTGTTCCCTTTCAGCACATGTGTAGAACATCTCCAAAGTCGAATGTATTTCAGACTAGGCTTATGCATGGTCCACAATTCTGTGGGAGTAGAAGGAACTGACTTTGAAGGTACCAAGTTCAGAATATAAGCCGCTGTCCCTATAGCGAGTCCCCAAAACGAATCAAGTAAACCTGAATAATTCATTATGGATCTTATCATCTCTATAAGAGTCATATTTTTTCTTTCTACTACACCATTCTGTTACGGAGTGCCAGGTGCAGTCAATTGGGATGTAATCCATTCTGATGACAGGTAATCCTTAAACTCATCAAAGAGGTATTCTCCACCACGAACAAATCGTAGTGATTTGATACTTTTACCCAGACGCTTTTTCGTCTTCGCGTTAAATTCTTTTAATTTTTCAAAGTATTCAGACTTATGGTCCATCAGTTAAATGTATCCATATCTTGAGTAGTCATCAATGAAACTGACAAAGTACTTAAAGCCACCTCTAGCCCAGATTATCATAGGACCACACATATCAGAATGAATCAGTTCCAACGGTTCTTTATCTCTACAACCTTTGGCCGAACAGGGCCTCTTGCTCATATTACCTTCTAAGAAAGATTCACAGACTATAAGTGCCTTCACTTTCAATGAAATCAAAGGTCTATTTACTACTAGTCTGTTTATCCTTTTTAGATTAATATGACCAGAGCGTAAGTGCCAAATAAACGTTTGGTTCATTAAAGAATGAAACTTTTCCTTATGTGGTAATATAGATGTGTTATTTGTTTCGGTTAGTTGCAGTGTAAGATGGATAGAAGATACGACATGTAGATCATCCACCAATGTATCAGAACAAAAAAAATATTTATTTTTCTTTACAATCATAGAGTCATCAAAATGAACAGAATATTTATCCTTTATTAAACTCGGGATTGAAATTAAATTTTTTCTAATCGAAGGTATATAAAGATAATCTTTCAAAAAAAGTATCATATCTCTACTAAAACTAAGAGTGACATTTCCTACTACAACTGTGCCACCCTTGTATTATTGTCCATATGAAGGTAAATTTTTCCATCACTAAGCTGCTTAGTTTCTTATAACCCCTGCAAAATATTGCAGACATGATTAGTGGTTTCTGTATTTATACATCTGGTACCGGTAGATAACGCCGCTAAACATGTTTCAACAACCAGTGAATAGAAATTACCTTATTTGTTTTGCTTATTGAGAAAATAGGACACTTCTTTCTTTAATGCCTAAACTGGTTATAGTGATAGCACTTGTCTCTTGGCTTCTTCACACCAGTTTTTAGTCCCTTAACTACTTTGAACCTTCTTCTTCTTCTTCTTCTTCTTCTTACCTTTCGGCTTAGAGGAAGAACCTTTCTCAATCACATACATAGAACCTGGCTTCCTAAGAACACCCTTGACTGCTTGAAGTTCCTTAAAAAGTTCTTACAACTAAAAGATGAGCTTGTTCATGGTGTAGTTCAGGCAAAATTGCTTAAAACTTTCAGATAGTGACTGGAGTATGATATCGACCTAGGTTTTTTTGTTAATTTTAGCTCCAAGGATCTCCAATTCATTTAAAAGACTGATCATCTTCAGAACATGATCCCTAACTAGGGTGCCTTCAACCATGTTTTTATTCATTAGAGATCTCATGGCCACCTGCCTAGTGACACGATTTTGATCCCCAAATATATCTTTGAGGTTCGTAATCATGTCATAGGTACTATGCATAGACTGATACTGTCCTGCAAAGCATTTGATATTGAAGCCAAAATGTAACAGCGAGCCATCTGATCAGCTTTCGGCCACTTCTAATGGCCTTGGATTTCCCTTTCGGTAGCTCCCTCATTAGGTATTGGTTGGCATATCTTAGTTGAAACAAACTTGCAATTCTCAGCAGTTAATACAATGTCCAAGTTCCGTTTCTAGTCAGCATAGTTAGATCCCGCAAGTTTGTTTTCCTTGAGTATAGAAGCAAGTGGGTTGAAAGTCATTTTAATCATGAGAATCACATAATTAAAATACCGTTAATTATGACGAGCAAAACTTTGAATTTATTTTAATTTGGTTTCCTCTACCATTTTAAAATTAATTCGCCAGCAGCCTGGTAACCTGAGAATAACATACCTCGATGGGAGGATGTCTATTATTCTTTATAAGACCAGACATGCCAATTTTTTTTTTAATTTTACTATCTAGGCAACTGACCATGCCAAGTAAAATTAAATAGTTGACATAGTTTCGGTTCAGTATATAATAACAGTGACTCAGATATGGAGGATACTATTATATACAGCTAAGTGTTAGTTATCACCTAATTCCAAATCAATCGCTTCGCAATGAATCCTTCAGACGGAGAAGTGATCCACACTAATAATTATTCAAAATTATCTCTAAAAGAGGTCTGTACTGGCGATACCGCAATTAATCGGTCCATTGAGGAGAAAGACCTTACTGCCGACATGTATGGTTTAATTACATCACCTACAAACTAGTGATAGAGACCGTGGAATTTCTCTGTGAATAAATTTTCTCTCCCACTTAGATTTTTAAAAATATTTTTGAGGGTTATAAAATTTTGTTTAATTAAAATAAATTTATTAATTTCGAAAGTCACACGATCTGAAAGAATTAAACATCCTTCTATGTACACGATTCCAAATATTTTAGTTTATCAAACCATCTTTTCGTGTTTAAATGCGTAACAAATAAAATTTAATAAATGCACAGTTTTTCTCCAGCTTTTCAACTAAGGTAGTAATTAAAGGTATTTATTTATTTTATTTTTCGTTCCACATTTTTTGAAAAATAATAATTTACTTTGATTAAATATTTTTTTATTTAATTAATTCAAAATTCAGAATTAATTTTCACGTTTTTTTAAAATATCCGATTTAAAAAAAATTATCTTAACCGTGACATTTTGTAAAAAATAAAATATCTAGAATTTTTTCATTTAATTAAAATTAATTAATTAATAAAAACTTAATTTTATTTTCTATTACAAAATATTTTAATTAAAACTAAAATTTTGAATTAATTAAATTAACAGGATAAATAAAACAGATATACAATTATCTACGCAGTTCATATATATATTAACATGATAAGCATATATCCCGATTTTATAATTTAAGTGAAATACTGATGTGTTTTAGTCTCCCTTAGTCAGCTGTTTCAATCATTGTTCACATTTGATTTAGTATCCTGATTGAATCAGGATTTTCTGATACTATCTGATATAAATTGTTATATCATATCAGTCTTGTATACATTAAAAAATCAACACAAAACAATCTCAGGAGAGAGAAACTGCCAGACCACCACTAGCCACCGTCAGCGCCGCCTTGCTGCCGTCTTCAGGCGGCTCTTGTCGCCTCATCCGGGCTCCGTTTTTGACGAGTTTTATACCACCAGAAAGCTTTCAAAATATGAGATTTTTTTTTCAAAAAATCTGCTGGAAACCTGCCCAAAAAATGGCCAGACAAACTATCCAAACCTCAAAAAACATTGCTGTCCGCAACAGCACTACACAGCCAACTTGCCGGGGCTTTTCGACCTCGTTTCGAACTCAGTTTTCGACACACTTTATATCAAAAGAAAGCACTCAAAAATTACTATTTTTCAATGAAGAAAATTGCTCAAAAACAACTTGAATAATTGGCGAAACCACTGCCCAAAGCTGCTGCCGCCGCACCCAGCACCGCCGCCTTTAACCGCCAACTTTTCGAGGTCGTTCCGGCCTCATCCAAACTCTGTTTTTGACGCACTTTATATCAAAAGAAAGTTCTAAAAAAATACTATCTTTCTATTAAACAAAAAGCTCCAAAATAGCCTAAAAAATTGTCAACAAACTGCTTAGAAGCTGCTGCCGCTGGGCACCGCCGCAGTCAGCCTATTTGCTGCCAGTTTGGATTGTGATTTTGGTCCAGTTTTTTTTCCTAGTTTTTGATAGTATTTTGAGATCTGTTTTACTGCTATTTTATGTTTAAAAAAATTCCAAAAAATAGTCCCAAAATGGCCCAAAAATCATAAAAATCGCCGTTGAACCACCGCCGGCAAAGCCGTCGGAGCCTGGCTGTTTTGGTGATTTTACCTTACTATTTTTTACTTATTTTTTATACTATTTTTTATACATAAATACTACAGAAAAACTCATAAAAAACAATTTAAAATCATTAAAACCTTACCGCGATCTTTGGCCCGTTAAAAGCTGAACCACCGCCGTGCTACTTTCGTTCTTCGTGTTCTTGGACTTGTTCAATTTGTTTTTAAATAATCTAAACAGATATTTTAAAAATAGAAGCTAGCTATTACATCGTTCCTATGTCCTGAAGGCTCACATTCGATCTATCACGGTCAACCTCCGTGATTAAAAAAAATTATCATCATTTACACCATTCAATCAAACATGAAAATTAAATAATGATCATAAAACCGAAATAAGAACGCCTGCAAAATAAAGTTAACAACAGTTCTAAAATTACCTGGCCCCGATAACCAAAAACAAAAGACAAAACGGCTCTGATACCAATTTGTTGGAGGTAAAATTGTCAAGATCATTATTTTTACAAACGATTTTCGATAAAAATTAACTAGATGGACAAACGACGAAACGAGCTCCAGATAAAACTTTTAACGTTGAACGATCAAAAATAAGACCCATGCAACCAAAATTAATTTAGAAAAATACATTTTGTCGATCGATTTTTCCACGACAATTTGATTCCAAGTTGAAACTCCTGTCAGATCTTCTATTGTATTTCCTTATATGATCCTTGGACATAGTGTGGGCTACGGACTATCGAGAACTCATACTAGCAGAACCCAGATATATTTAGTCTTGAAAGACAAATTATGATATATCAATATAAAATTGATTTAGCCTACCTGCATATATATAGGGCTGCAACAGGGACTTGGAGAGTAATTATGAGTAAGACTTCTAGTGGAACATAGATACCTACTAGCGATTTCTGTAATTATGGAAAGATGCAGCAGTTTCTGTAATTTTCATAAAACACTGAATTACAATTCATACTACTAAAGAATTATAATTGCACTCTGACCCATAATCTTAAGACATTCTTGCATTGAGATCCTGTTATTAAATGCTTATAATTTCTCCGCACGTTAAGATTTTTTCGATACCTGCCAATTAAATTTAATTACTGACAATTTAATTTAATTGGCATCTTGATATTCTTTAAGCCCTTCCGCTTAACTTATTTGACTGCCGGATAATCAAATTAACCTACAAGGTTTGGCCCGGTCAAAACTTATAAGTTTTTTTAAGGGGGTATCATCAATCCCGATCATTCAGGACGCGAATTCCGTCAATAATTAATATTTTCCATATATAATACCGCTATTCAACTCACCAGAAATATAGACCCATATAAGATTGTATCCTCTAATGAATCAAAATAACGAATATTAAATATACGCAAATCAATAATTATTTCAGGATTAAGAGCATAAGCACTATTCA
>JAOTRH010012130.1:0-23040 GCA_034768845.1 Heliamphora exappendiculata
CTGGAAATCCAAGCGAGAATACCTGTATTGCTAAGAATCCTCAAGTTAGTGGAATGAGCTCCAATTGTCCAATCCTCAGGTGGTGATCTAAGCAAGGCTTTAGGGTAGATGTCGGAGGCTCGGTATTTCGACAGGATTTTGGCGTCGGGGCTCGGGATCGCTCGGTGTATCGGCAGAGTTTCTCTCACTCAGAATTCGTTCTAAAAATGTACGCTAGGGTACGATATTTATAAAATTCTTCAACCAATGAGGTGTTGCCACGTTTTTGGACATGTCAGGCCTTTTGGAGTTGGCGGCCGCCACAATGCAAGTTGGCGGCCGCTAGGTTGGAAAAGGTTCTATTGGCGGCCGCCACAATGTCAGTTGGAAGCTGCCACTTTTGGCTAGGGTTTCTAAGAGGTTTTATTGACGGCCGCTACAATGAACATGGCGGTCATCACTTCTGGAAATGACTTGGGCAACAAGGTATCGATGGTTCGGTACAATTTTATTGGTTTAAAAGGTTTTGAAGGTTTTTGATGACTGAGTTCAAATATCGAGCTTGGATCAACTCCTGAGGATCGTACTAAGGCACTATTCCACATGTTTTCATCATCGAATTCGCCTAAGATTATGCGGGGTCAAATTTGGGTGTCTACATCACTTATCCCACTTAACTCTCAGGTTCAAACCCTGTTCAAACACTTTGACTACCCTCAACTCTTTTACACCCCAAATAACGCGTCTCGCACGTCCACAAATCCATCACCGGGTATCTATAAAGGCATAACACTATATATTCGCATCCACCCAAGGCTTCTCCTTACAAGATTGCACTGCTCTAACATGACTCCCAACGGGTAAACAATAGCCACACTACCGTCTCAAGCTCACGGCTCAGGCACGCTTACGAAAGAAAACATAAAGCATTCCGTCAAAGACGATCGAAACTGAAACTTTTCAGGCAGAGTTACCCATAACTCCCATGACTACATGAACATCATCCACACTTCTGCAATCCGTGTATAAAAATGATTACATACCCCTTTGGATCCACTATTTTTGCCTACTAACCCTTGGCCACTCAAACCATTACGGTATATCGTTGAATTTTGCTACTCCACATTTCACTTCCAAGGACAAAATAGCATGACCACCTCTACACCACAGATTCAAATATAAACAACTTTCATTCCTTCAAGGAACATCACACTTATGATACATCATCTAAGCAACTAGGTCAACCACATCATCAACACCTATCAAGTTTCTCAAGTTCCATGCACTTAGCACTTGTAGGGAGAAACACTAAAACGACCATTTCATCTCACAAAAAATCTAAGACTACTCACACTGTAGCTCCATCCCAGTACACATCCTAATACTCACCAAATACTATTCCCGAACACGATCTAATAGCCACACCGATAACAAGAAAAATCACAAGCCTTTACTCCCGTAGGATTCTCAAATGATTTACACTAGCTGCACACTAGAATGTGACCAAAACCAACACACCTGCGACTTCACTGTCAACCCACTGGAACATACTTCTGGGCTTACGCACCCATAACTCAACTATCGAGTCTCAATACGGAACGTGGTTTAACATCCCATTAAGGACAAGACATAGAAGGTGTTAAACAGGCTTTTAAAGCTACAAAGCACCACGAAGGCTACAAACAACACTCCACCAAGCGAGGGATCCTCCCCTAAAATCTTATATATCCACAATTTCCAAAAGATGTTGGGCCGATGATTATTACGCTCTTATTCACTATGTTTCCATTCATACCCCACTCCCGGGTACACGACTCAAGACATAGTATGACTTATGACGTACATAATCCTCAGTGCGCCCCTAAACCATATCGCATACTCAACCACAACAAGTAACCTTCACGAGGTTTCTAACACCCTACCATACCTAATCATGAGGCTACTGATAATACGAAAACATAATGGGGCACCAGTTACGGTCACCACCAACTCATGTAGGTACTACAACCTACAAACGAGTTCCACCACACACGAAACGATCAATACTCATCTCACGAGCTTACCTTCGTCACGATCACTAACAACCGGGTTGCATTCCCATACCTATACTACGACCTAACCTCAACTCGTTCTGGCCCCATAAGCATAATTTCTATGACAAGGATATCACCAAATCCAACCAGGCAAGACTTAACAATCTAAAGCCAAGTAAACATACTAACTATCATCAAGTCACGTCACGTTTACACGTATCCACATACTGAGAAGAACCCTTAAGAATGACACACCAATCCAGGTAACTCATTTAGATTTCTCGGTTGGTCAAATGCCTTTCTAACTCAAACCCTGAACAAGTTGATCGGACGCCCGAGGGCAAGACACATAATTCCAAATATCCAACCTCCATACCCAAGTATCACATAGCATGCAAATGTCAAGTATATCCATAATATTTCATGTCAGCACGCTAATACATGAATGTCACACATCAATTCAAGCTTTTACGTAATGGATCAACCATTCCCACAGTTTCTACGTATTTAAATCTATAGCTCTGATATCAATCTATAACGTCCTGATTTATCAAATAATAAAACTCCAAGATAAAATGGTATATTAAAACTTGAGTTTGAGCCTTCATAATGAAGTCAAATCAAAGATTAACCAAAATTAAACTTTGTTAATCATATAAACCATTTTTTTTTCCCATTAGAAATCAAAGTAAACGAGAGCCCTTTTCAAACCGTAAACAAGCCTCCAAAATATAGGTTTTTATGTTGAAAGAAGTCCAAAGAGATAACCAACAAACATTTCTTTCCAAAATAAATTTTCGAAAGGGGGTGCCGCCGAGCGGAATCTCCACCGCTCGAGCAACGAGGTACCTGAGAGCAACTGTTCCAAAATTCTAAAAAAAATTTAAGTGTTGAAAAAATATCAAATTCTCTTATACTTTAAATATAGTTTTCATAAGCAAAAAATTTGAAGTTGAAACATACATTTAATATAGAAATAACCCATTTCATCTCTAAAACTTGAAAAATCAATGTTTTAATATCATCACATTTTATCCAAATCAGAGTACGAGCCCACGTCCTCGCATGTATACAGAATATGAGATCACGACCATAAAGCCTTACAACACTAGTTACTCCAACTTAGAAATACATTAGCCCAAATATTCACAACAATAATTACATCTACTAACTCATTCCTCAAATAAAAATGTAATTTTACTCATCAACACAACGTGGTTCCTAAGACCGTACTTCTCAATCCATGGTCTTCTCTCAACTATCACCTGAAATGTTGGTAAACAACATAGACCGAGGCTCATTGAAAAAAGACTAACAATGAATATATGCATGAGAAATGAAGATCGTTATGCAGGATGCATACATAAGTTTAATGAAAAATCACATCGGTTGTTCCAAGTTAAATTCCCAACACATAACCAAGTTTTGTATGAAACAGGATTATTGTTCAATGCCCCATAGTTTCGGTGAGATTAACCATTATACCCAATCATCTGAGCATTCTCACTTAACTCACACATTTTTGCATCTCATCATTTTATCCCATTAAGGTTCTACCAACCCAATTAATTCATCAACTCATTCAAGTACCAAAGCCGAACGCCGCCTATAGACTCATGCATATTTATCGCCACCGGTCCACGCGAGATCCGAGAGATAAATACCTATTCTATATCCCGACACGGAGAGCCTCGAACACATCGATGGGTAAGCCACCAAAGAGCACGCTTTTACAAAAATTAACCGGAAGGAAGGCCCTACCTTACGTTGCACAAGTTTTTGATCTTTCACCGAGGAGCAACTCGTGCCCAAGCTTAATCATTCACTTTCATCACACAATTTTTAATCATTTAATTGTTCCATTTCATTAACAACTCACACGAGTCCCACCATTAACCCGGTTCCTCTCGCCCAACCCATATCCCGACATGTATTTCTTGATTTTACATCAAAAATTCCAAATTTTCATACTCGACATTGTCATATGCCACACAACTCATAAAATGTAAATACAATAGGTTATCGTTATCGCAACCCTTAATTTAACCAATAATCACATCAATTTCAACATATGGGTCTCTTAACCCCAAAACCCCGAATTTTTATGGCTTAAACTCAAATTCAAATCCTAGCCCATTATTTTTTAAATCCAATCGTATTCAATAACAACGTGGAGATAGAATCATATTAAATCATCCATAGATCTAAGATTTGACCTTCATTAACATCAAACCCTAACCTAAGGCTTTGAAAACACCATTTTTATGCTTATATGTTCATAAATTCAAAGATACAATACATATCATACAGATATTCAAGAATATTCATAGATTCTACCTCTTAAATATTCAAAACTCAAGATCCAAGGTTCTAGCAAGCTCCAATCACAAGAATCTCCAACCAAAAGGGTGAGAAGGAGCCACCAACGCAAAAATGAGCCTCCAACGGGTATTCCACCGAGAAGGGAGCAAGGGATCACCACCAGGAGGAGCAAAGGGAGCTCTAAGAACCCTCAAACCCAAATCCTAGCTCTCAACTTCTATTCTAGAGAGAGAGATGAAATAAAAGAATGAGAGAAAAGACCTAGCTCGCGACTTAAAAGGTCTGCTCGTTGACTATTCGCTCTAGCGGACCCACCACCGCTCGAGCGGTCCCCACTTACTCAAACTCTTGGCTATCTGTTCGCTCGAGCGGGCTCCCTACCGCTCGAGGACCCCGAACAAAGATGCCCAAACTAAACTGAAACATAGGCCAAATACCTCACAGCGATGTTCTTATGTATTACTGAATCTATGATCCTCATCATCCATCATTACATGATTAAAGTTTTAATTTTTTTTCAAAATTAGCACTTTTCTCAATTCCATCGGGGATCTCAAAACATGTTTTAAATAAATTCTCAAAATAAAAAGAATTTGAGTCTTACAGTTCAATATTTGATTAGCCATATCAATATTCATTAACAATCGGGAGTCCATCTCCCATTTCAATCCTTACAACTATTTCATTTACCTCCTCATTCACAATTGTTACATCATTCTATTTTAGATTCCATATCATCAAAGTTTTGTATAATTTTCTTTATATCAAGTATTCATCGTAATATTGATGTTCATTAAATTACAAGATTTAAACTTATATGTTAAACAAATTTATCTCGTGAATAGATCACAATTTCCACAACTAGTCAAATTTCTTATTTAAGTTTCAAATTAAATCTACAAGCGAGCAAGCCATAATATCCATTTTTAATCATATAGTTTCATTCATCAAATAATCATCCCACCTCATAAGAATCATAAACCAGTATCATAATAACAATTTGAATTCTCAAAAGTATAAGTTCAATAAATTTACCGCAATCTATTTCATGCATACATTCTCATTTCACATTCTTCATCTTACCACATTCTTTCTCCTTCTAATTGATTATTCTCAATCAAACTTTCATATTTTATCTTCTATTAGATTCTTCAAGTTTAAGTCTACACTTTATTAAGCCTCAACAATGTTTTACTATTCAAGTTGATCACCTCTTTCATTGCACCTTTCCAACCAATAAGTGCAACATAGGTGGACATGAGAGTCAGATTTATGGCAGTATGATTTTGAGTATAAGTGGGAGTTTGTCAGGGTTGTATACTAAAAATCATGAATTTTGTTGGTTTTAGCATTTAATTTTATTTTTAATAAAATTATTTTTTAATGATAATCTTAATAAGTTATGAATGCAATATCATTTTTTTAATATTATGCGTGGATATCCTTTATTCTATACAGTATTTAATCTGATATGTATAGTACGGCTTGCACACAGAAGACCAGATTATAGGTTCTTGCAGAATATAAGTATTTGTTAACAGTTTAGATAGAATTGGACAAACCATCGGTACGACTGTAACACAGAGTTTTAGTAGGCATGCCTTGGTTACGGGGAATAGATAATAGCGTCGTCTATTATTCTGACTCGCTGTGCTAGTACACTTTGTATGTATTGAACATGATCACATTTGAATAATTAATTTTATACTAACTATATAAATTAATTTACACCCAAGGTTATTATGAGTGATTATACTCTTAATCCCGAAATAATTATTGTTTATGTAGATTTAATATTCGTTATTTTGATTCATTAGAAAGTGCGATCTTTTATGGGTCAATAGTTCCAGTAAGTTGGATAGCACTATTAATTATATGGTGAATATTAATTATTAACGTAATCAACGTCTTGATTGTTCGGGATTGATGATATCCCCTTAAAGAAACTTATAAGTTTTGACCGGGTCAAACCCTGCATATGATTTAATTATCTGATAGTCAATTAAGTTAAGCGAAATGGTTTAAAGAATTTTAAAGATGCCAATTAAATTAAATTGTCAATAATTAAATTTAATTGGCCGGTATTGAAAATCTTAACATGGAAAGATGAGTTAAACATTTAATAACATGAGCTAAATGCAATTGGTCTTGAGATTATGGCTAGAAGTGCAGTTACAGTTCTTTAGTGGTATGAACCGTAATTTAGTATTTTATAAAAATTACAGAAATCGTTGCAAGATTTTTATATTTGCAGAAACCGCTGAGAGGTTTGCATATTTGCAGAAACCGCTGGATAGGTATCTGGGTCACAGTAGAAGTCTATGTTATAATTACTCCACAGATCCCTGCTATTGCTTATAAATATGTGGGTAGGCTAAACCATATTCAGTTGTTGTCTTTCAAGATTAAGATTGATTAGGTTCTGCCGGTACAAGTTCTCTAAGGATCGTAACCCACACTATGCTCAGAAATTACATTGGTAATACAATAGATAGTCTGCTCGGAGCTTCAACTCGAAGAATTAAAGTTCGTAATTGAAGAAACGACCGAAATGTATTTTTCTAAATTAACTGTGATGACACGGGTTTTATTTTGATCGTTCAATATCAAAATGTTTTTTTTTTATTTGGAGCCTATTTCAGCGATTACCCGTCCAGTTTTTTTTAATCAAAAAATCTTATGTAAATCAATAATCTTGGCAGTTTGTTTCCAACATATAATTGATCAAGCTCTGTCTTCGTTTAAGAGTAGGTTTGAACAATTTAAAATATATTAAGCAACTTTTGACTTTTTGGTTGATTTGAAAAAGTTAGATTCTATGAGCGATGAATGTTTAAAAAATTATTGTGATAGGCTTGAAATTTTTTTGACATATGAGAGAATTTTTGCTATTGATGGAAGAGATTTGTTTCTAGAATTAAAAGTGTTAAATGTTTTTCTATCAAAAGAAACAAAGAAGCCACTTGAAGTGTTCAACTATTTGAAATGACTGGAAAGTTGTTTCTGAACACATGGATTACTTATAGAATCCTTTTAACTATGCATATTACTGTTGCATTTGGATAAAAAAAAATTTCAAAATTGAAATTGATTAAAACTTATATTTAATCAACCATGTCACATGAAAGATTGAATGAACTAGCCATGTTATCTATTGAGAATGATATTGTGAAAAAGTTAGATTACATAAGTTTAATTATTATTTTTGCTTCAAAAAATGTAAGAATAGTTGTGTTTAAATTATAATTTTGAGTTATTGTAATGAGAAGTACTAATTTTTATAATTTCATCTTTTCAATTATTATTAATTTTTGAGTTGATTTTATTATTTATTTTTTTAATTTGTATTAATTTTTAAAAGGGTCATATTTGACAAGTTCGTTTTAGACCCCAAAAAACTCAGGGTTATATTTCACTCTCGTAATTTTCTTTTTACCAAAAATACACCAAGATTTAATAAAAGTCAAATCAATTTTTATAAAATGTAATCTTACTTCTCAATTAAGTGAACTTGTTACTTAATTATCTGTTTTGCAAAACTTTTAGAGTGAACTTATTGATTAAATTCTTTATTAAATTCTTTCTTGATTAAATTCTTTAAAATGGCAACTTTTATGGATTCAATAATGTTATTCTGTGGTCCACAATAGGTATTCTTAGAGGGGATTTGTTGTCAAATATTTGGATTTTAAAATTACTCAATTCTAGACATCTAAGTATCATGGAATTAAGTAGCCAAAATATCAAATGTAGGAAATATTTTATTTAAAAATCAAAAAGTGGGTTCATAGAAGAAGTTATATTTATTGAAAAGATAATAAAATAAGTGGTATCAAAGGAAGGATCTTATGTTATATCTTCATAGTTTGACAACTACAAACATGAAACACTTGTTGGGAGGGAAAAAAGAAGAAGAAAGAAAACACTAGTTGGGATATTTTTCCTTTAGATACTAGATGGATGAAATGCTAAGTTAGATATAGATGGTGTTTGGTATTATTAAAATTAGTTGTTTATGAATTGTACCTTGTAACAGAAGTTGTGAGTATTTAGTAAAAATTATAGTTTATAATTAAAATAGAAAAAAATGTTATAATTTGTAGTAAAAATTGTTAGTATTTAAAAAAATTATAATTTATAACTAAAATTAGTAATATAAAGATACAAAAACTACTACCAATAATTTTGCCAAAAAATTACTACCAGTAACTCAGCACTTCAGATACATTATGAATTAGTACTTAAAGTTGATCGTTTTGTTAAAGCGAATATAACTGTATTAACATCATATACTGAATATCTCACGCCCAAATTTGTTCAAGTAGTCTTAAATTCATACATAAAAATATGAAATATCCTTTGACAAAAATTTAAAGCTATTGACTTATTATACTACTTAGTCTACTTTAAATTAGATTTATTAATTATTATTATATATAATAGATAATAGATGTATAAATAATATAATATATTGCATTTGCAGATTGCAGTCTTGTAGAACAAGAATAGGGAATACTGAATACAAATAGAAATTAGTACATTATTTAACCAAACAAACCCTTAGTGAGCTGGACCCATTTATAGATATTAGAATATAAAAATCTCCAGTAACCAGTCTCATCCGTTAATACATTATACATACATAGATATATAGATTTATGAGGAGAAGCTTGGAAGGAAATAGGAATACCGAAGGGCGAAGGAATAAAGAGACCTGGAGAAGTGAACGGCGCGTCGCGGCGTCGGCGGCGATGCAAGGGCCTAAGGCGACGTGAACGGCGGCGATGCAAAGGCCTGAGCAGGGACTAAGGCGAGCGGCGGCGGCGGCGCAAGGGACTGAACCTCAAGATGAAGATGAAAACTCTAGCCGATTGAAGATGAAAAGTTGTGAATGGGGTTAGTGCGGTCAAATGCCCCCACTCGTCCCTTGCTCCCTCCGTCCCTGCCGTTGAGGTATTTCTGTGAGTCATCGAAATGGGATAATGCCGAATTTTTTTTTATCTGAACATTAATTGGTCATGGATTAGCGATTGCTTCAAATGAGCATCGAAAGAGTTGCCTCTCTTCTTGGTATGAGTTTTAGAATCTACACAAAATGGTCAACCAAAAATGTTGT
This sequence comes from Heliamphora exappendiculata, assembly GCA_034768845.1. Classification (NCBI taxonomy): domain Eukaryota; kingdom Viridiplantae; phylum Streptophyta; class Magnoliopsida; order Ericales; family Sarraceniaceae; genus Heliamphora; species Heliamphora exappendiculata. Next base: position 9,451 of record JAOTRH010012130.1, read on the forward strand.
GTTCCACCTGAGTGACTTGGAAGACTAAGGCCATGATTAGCAACTTTGTCTTTTTTATTTTTGGTTAAAATCGTCAAAACTCAAGATTACTCGTGGCAAAAAAATAAAAAAAATAAAAAAGTAAAAAATTAAATTAAAACAAAAATTTTCAAAATATTCTATTATATAATAATACCTATTATTCATAATTTATTTACTATCACTACTAATTATATATAATTATTAATATCAAATATATATAAGGATAAAATTATTTACATTGATAAAAAAGATAAAAAGTTAGTTTTTTTTTATCCAAATTACCAATTTTAAAAAAACTAGATTAAAAGTTAAGTTACCAAACAATTTACTCTGAAGCTAATTTAACTTTTTAGCAAAAAATAAAAAAAATAAAAAAAAATAATTTTTAAGCTAGTTGCTAATCAGAGTTTAAATGAACAACCAAATTCTACATACTTATTATATGGTGATGCCTATATAATCTATATAATATATTTCTCTTGGTTAAAACAATAATTACAAGAGAAAAAATGTTCAAATTTTATGTTAACTTCCATAACAACCTATTTTGAACATAATTTAACTTTTTAACTAAAAACGCAAAAAAGAAAAAAAGCTAGCTTTCAAGCTAGTTGCCAATCGAGACCTAAATGAACAACAAAATTCTACATACTTATTGTACGGGGAAGACACATAAATTATATTTATTTGGTGGGTTGAACGAAGATGGCCAACGAGGAAGATAATCACGAACTCTCGAGGGCTTTGTTCACCTGATTCCTGCAAAACAGACCTCCAACCGGCGACAAGACGGAAGGCTCCAACGCCCAAGTTAGTTCTAAATGAAAGCGAAAATCTATTAAAAAGCAAGCAAGCCTCTCCTCCTCTTCTTAGGGATGGGGTATATATCAATCTTCCCAATGCAGAGAGAGAGAGAGAAAAAGAGAGAAAAAAAAGAAAATATTTTGTATGTAGTCTCATTCTTGTCAGAATGAAACGGAAGAGTGTGGCCTGTCAGGCCTCTCAGGATTCTCTTTCAAGGTGGATTTACTCCCCCACACTTATTATATGGTGATGTTTATATAATTTATATAACATATTTCTCTTGGTTGAAACAATGATTACGAGAGAGAAAATGTTCAAATTTCATGTTAACTTCCATATAGGAGCTGAATTAACATGCAAGACAATAAAGCAGGTTTTCGTGTATTGACATAAACAAATAGAATGACCAATAATAAAATGGATTCCCTCAATTGATTTGCATAATCTCTATATTCTAGTTATTTTTTTGCGAAGATGGTGAAATTTCATAAAAAGCATTAACAGAATGTCACCCAAAAGGAGTATATAATCCCAATACAACATGGGAGATGGACAAAAAGTACTCCCAACCAACAAGGAAAAAAGCCACAAAAATCCTACCACATAATCACAACAATAATGAAATCTTCCATTTCAATGAATGAAGGCGCACTGTGCTTAAAAAACCAACTATATAAAATTTACACAGGAAAACAGCCTTTAGTCTATGGAATGGTGATTGGACCCTTAGAAAGATCTCTTAGTCCTCTCCGGCCATCTCAACCACATTAAGTACAAAAAACCCCAAGTTCATACCCTCTTCTTACTCGTCGGAAGTCTTGCTCCCCTCCAACTTGACAAGACTCCCAACACTTCTTTCTCAAATAATCAATTCACTCAAAATATCAAAGCAAAGCACCATAGCTCCATGCTGAACTCACAATGAATAAGTGGATGAGAAACAAGACTCATCTTCTTTTTTTTTTTTGTACATGCAACACCAATTAGTTAACACCAAATTCCTTTGCGATAAGTTATCAATTGTTAAAATATTTTCTTGAGCAGTTATTCGAGCAAAAAACTCCACTTTCAAGGGGACCATAGAATTCCTAACACTTCTAGATGGAAAAGCAACCCCTCTAATCTCCGGGAGGCACGAGTAGAAGGACTTAAACACTAAAAATCCCCTTACGATCCATTTTCCATTTGACTGAGCCTACTTGACCACCACCTACCCCATAATCATACAAGATTCCCAAAAGAAGCAGAAACTGCCCAAGTTTCCAATTCTACAGAGAAATGCTATCCAGAGGAACATAATATGTGGGGTGAGGGATAATAATATTGACTTATGGGGTTATATTTGATTCTGTAAATATTATTTCCAATCCAGAATTTTAAGGTCTTTATAGAATATCAAGCAGACATATAAGGTTTGATAGTACCAGCTAGTTTATGACTGGAAAACTTATTTTTATATTTTTTAATCGAACCAATTAAAAAAATATTATTTTTACGTTTTTAATCAATTTATGTTGTGGAATGCAAAAAATAAAGAATTAAACATCCAAACTAAACACGAGATTTTTTATGTACAAAAACTCAACTTGGGTAAAAAGCCACGAGACTAATCTTAATCCAAGTAAATCAAGCACTAACCAATTGAACAGTTACAAGACACCCACTTATAAACTTTGATCGAATCCTCAATCCAAATGTCTTAAGCTATCTTGTCGAATCCACGTGCACTGTTTTTCGCTTGATCACCGAAGGAACGAATTCTCGAATTTTTACACGTATTAAATCCTCAATACTTTTACATTAGCAGAATCTTCCGTCGGTAAACTTAGGACGCCTTCTAAGTTGAACACGAACAATCTCAAAAATTTTAGAACTCGAAAGGAATTTTAATCTGCTTTAGAATATCTGATTATTGAAATGCAGAAGTTAATTTTCATGGCTGGCCTATGGTCCTTTATATAAGCCCCAACACCAGGCAATTGGAGTTTCAATCGAATTAAAACTGCTCGGGGTCCGTTCGAGCGCATTTGGGACCGCTCGAGCGGTTATGCGCCCGTCTGTATTCTGTCGTGTCGAATTCTGCATTGGCTACCTGTACTTTTGGGTTGTGTGGCTGTACATGAAACTTCTTGTCTTTGATTTAGGACTTTTCAAAAAAATTTAAATAAATACAAACGAAAAATTTTCTATCTAACATATTCTTATCCCAATCAGACTCTCAAGATAACTCAAATTCTTTTGAATTCATCCTAATTACTTAGGAGATATACATATATACAATAACTTTGAATTGCCATAAAATAAATTAAAAAATATTTAATACTAAATTAAATTCTTTACAATGACATTGTATCTAAAAGGACTTGGATAAAAAATCTGAAGTTTCACACCAAAGAGGGCTTGGTCAATGAGATTTTTACGAATGGTTTAGGATTAAGATTCTTGATTATGATTCTATGGGCTATGGTTGATTTATTGAAATGATAATGGTAGCATGAAAATTTCGTCAAACGGTCAATTCCAATGTTTGGTTATTAAAAAAATGATGGAATGCCAAATTTAAAAATAATTACTATTCTTTTATTTAATGGAATGAAAATTACAATACAGATACCAAGTAACTGTAATTCTATTGCTCTATAAAATCATTCATTTAAACCAAACACTACCTAAGAGCCCAGAGATCACAAATATATATTGATGTGATGAAATTGAATCCAATATAGATAGAGAATTCCACAAGTATCATCAATTAATTCAATGAGATAGATTCGAGGTAGGCATATCATCATCATAACATGGAACTACCTTAAGAATCCTGACATCTGATGGTTCTCCAATAAATTCTCTCCAATGATTTTTAGTTTTTTCTTGTACATTGCAGTTCTGAATCAGCAGTGCAAATAAAACACAACTGATGTCACTTTTTGAACCGCTTAAAAATACAAAATGAAGACAACCTCGACGACAATGTATAAGAGCACCCTTATTTCTTCAACCTCATCGACACTAAGGTCTGCATATACTTATTGGTTACTCATTGTGAATTTTGAATTGTGATTTCATATCATAATACAAGTTCAAATTCATGTTAGACAATTGGGGGTGTTTGGCCAAGCTTCTGAGATCAGCTTTTAACTTTCTGCTATTAATTTTAGCAATAAGCTATATTCTTTTCTAAACTTTCACAACTTCTACTACAATCGGTAACTAATTTTTTTCCATTTTAGATATAAGCTAACTTATTTACCAAATACTCTCAACTTCTACTACAAGTTACAATTTATAAGTTATTAGTTCCAACAATGTTACATCCCCATAATAAAACTTCAGTGTAGGTGTTGACTATTATGTTTTGTTTATAACTAGACATAATGTTGTTCATTTAATCCCATATTTCAATCATAGTGGTGGGCTTGTATTAAATCTTTTTTTGGTTTTAGCAGTCAAGAGTGTCTTAGCTAACTCGTGCACTTCCCTCACTGGTCCGATCAAAGGTAGGCCATCTATACTGAAACTAGGAAATTTACAAGAGATAAATCTCACGCGGCCTAGCCTCAATATAATAAACAAGTTCCAAATTTCCGACTCATCCTTGTTTGCACTAAGCTACCCCTTTGAGGTTAACTTGTGTTTGTTTTAACTTTTGTTAATTTCAGGAACCCTCAACGGCTAAGAGTGTCTTAGCTAACTTGCGCGCTTTCCAAATTTCCGGCTCATCCTTGTTTGCACTAAGCTACCCCTTTGAGGTTGACTTGTGTTTGTTTTAACTTTTGTTAATTTTAGGAACCCTTAACGGTCAAGAGTGTCTTAGCTACCTTGAGCGCTTCCCTCACTGGTCCGATCAAAGGTAGGCCATCTATATCGAAACTAGGAAATTTACAAGAGATAAATCTCTCGCGGCCTAGCCTCAATATAATAAACAAGTTCCGAATTTCCGGCTCATCCTTGTTTGCACTAAGCTACCCCTTTGAGGTTGACGTGTGTTTGTTTTAACTTTTGTTAATTTCAGAACCCTTGAAGGTCTCCCTATTTGACTATCAAGTCATCATGAGTGCAATGATTAATAAAATCTTAGCTGCCAAAGGAACAAAGAATCACTTCTTTCAATTGAAGAGTAATTGAAAGTGAATCTATAAATATCAAGAACAAAGCATCTATTTATTACTGAATAGTATATATAATGATGCATCAGCTGTGCCTTCTAGTACAAACTACACACATAAAAACTATGAAAGAAGATAAGTGCAAACATGCACAGATTTGATTACACCCATTACATGAGGAGATGAATCTCACAGTCCTTGTGAAATTCACTAAAAGAGTGTGACCGAATCTGTTCACATTATCTGTTCACGTGGCATTGCTGAAAAACTAAATACAATATGAGCATACTTTTATAAGATTATGACAATCCAAACCATACGAAAATCTCACAGGCGCCAATTCACAAACAGGTACCGTGTGATTCTTCTTTTGCGCACAGATTCGATCTCTCTACTTAGGAACCCAAACGACGTGATCCTCGGGGAGGAAATGGCAGATCGGAACGGTTCCCGGTTCAACCTTGAGCACCTGAAAGGCTAAGTGTTTCGGATTCCACGCCGAGGTGTCTGTGTGGCACACCGCCGCGGCATTCGCCGCCGTGCCGTCGGCGCCGGCCAGGGAAACCGTGTAGGCTTTTGTGGTCTGCGTCTTGTGGCAGTAGAAGACGGCGTAGGGGTAGGCCTGCTTGTGGCACACCACCGCTTCGTCGCCGGCCAGCTTCGTCACTCCGGTGATGGTGTACTTCTGCAATGGAGTCTCGTCTCCCACCTCCGTCGAGATCGCTTCGACCTGCTAGAATAAAATTTTCAATAATTCTTATTTTTTTTTAAATAAAATAAAATAAAATGATGGCCTGTTTGGGTTAAATTTAATAATATGTTTATTTATTATTATTTTTGTTGTAGTTTTTGAGATTTTTTTTCACCTTTTTGATGATTTTTTTAATTTTTTTTAATCTTTTAAGATGAGATAAAACAAAGAAAAACTGACAAGAAGATAAAAAAAATCACTAGATACGAAAATAAATAACATAAAATTTAACTATTAGTTTATTTTTGTACCAATAATTACCGGTGCTTAAAAACACTGTAAACATAATTTAATTATAAAATTAATTTAAATAAGAATTAGTTTTTTTAATTATTAAGGTAGATATTCAAAATATTTTTATTAAGCATACATTTAATTTAATCAAAGTTAAAAAAAAAATTTAAACTTTGAAATAAAAAAATGTCAAATTTAAAATTATAAATAGAGAGAGAAAGAGACATATAGTACCACATAGAACACTTATCAACATTAGTACTCTTATGATTTGTATTATAGATTTTTGAATTTGTTGTGATTTGTATTATAGATTTTTGAATTTATTTTATATTTTGATTTTAAAAATTTATTTTTTGATTCCTCTTGATAAAAGAAATAAAAAAATATAATAATTTAACTAAATAAAATTATTTTTATTAAAAATAAAAATATATAAAATCAAATAAACAATTATTTCAAATGAAACCAGTATTGAAATTTAAGATATCGTAAATATGAACTATGAACAGAAGTTGTAAAAAAAAAAAAGAGAGTAAAATAATAAAAAATAATATTATAGTAAAATATCTTTATCCATACATTATCTTTGCGCTTTTCTCTTGAGAAAAGTTTAGCAATCTTTTATATAGGCCTAAATATGCTTAAAAGTTAATTTTTATATATTTTTAATTAAAAATTTATTTGAATTAATATTTCGTTAAAATATTTTTATAAAAATTAATATTTTTATTTATAATTTTTAGTATTTAATTAAAATTTAAAAAATAAGAATGAAATATAAGAGTCATCAAAGGTGGAAAGAATTTTGGTGAAAAATTTCGAAAGGATTCATGTAGAAAGAATCTGTTTCTTATTTTTTCATTCTTATTTGTTATGAGAATGATTAGATGCGGCAAAAATTAGGTGAAGATTCCGAATGTACATTTTAAAATTAATTTACAAATTAATTTTTTATAAGTTAAATTTGGTTTAGTGAGATAAAATATTTTATTAAAAAATATATTTTACATAGGTATTATTAGCCGAATAGTAAAAATTAAGTAAAATATTTTATTCAAAAATATTTTACATCAAAACAAACGGAACCTAAAAATAAGTTTTTTTGATAAATAAGTTTTTAAACTAATTTTTTATAAGTTGGTTGATTAAGTAAAAATAATAATTTATTTATTTATTTTTGTATTAGATAGTATTGTCATTTTATATAATTAATATTATAATTATATATAATTGGTATTAGTAGTAAATAAGTTATCAAATATAAATATTATTATTTTTTAAAAGGAGGAGAAAGTTTGAATAAATTTTTTTTTGAAATTAATGTTTTAATATAATTTTTTTACTTTCTAATTTTTTGGACAAGCGAAATTTATTAATTTTTGTGTATTTTTAATCAAAAAGCTAGTTGACCAATAATGGCTATTGAGTTAAAAACAAAAATATCAATAAAATCCCAACATTAAAGGTATTGAATTTGTCATAGAATAATATGTATTTATAAAGTAGTTATAATATTGAACAAATTATTAATAATACAATTATTTTATAATGGTGGTGTTTGACATTTTTAAAATTAGTAACTTATAAATTATAATTTATAATAAAAGTTATGAGCGTTTGGTAAAAATTATAATATGTAATTGAAATAAAATAAAAATTAGTTATACGTTGTAACAAAAATTATAAGTATTTAAAATTTTTTATAACTTATAATTAAAATTAATAATAAAAAATTAAAAATTTCTAATAGTAGATTTGTCAAACACCCTCAAAGACTAATAGTAGTAGTCTACTTATAACGAATAATAATAATTACAAAATTAATTTTTATTTAAAACTCTAATAAATTATAATAATAATCATAATATTTTACTTTGGTATGAGCTAAATCATAAGATATTTACTTACTTTTGTAAGTTTTAATTTTCAATTTTTTAGTTAAAAATTTATATTTTTGCTAATCGGATTGATTAGAAGAACATAAAATACTATTTTTTGATTAAAAAATAAAAAAATTATTAAAAATAAAATAAATAATATAAAATCTATCTTATTAGTATGACTTATTTTTTTTATCTTTTCATAATTTTTTATATTTTAGTTAAAAAAATTATTTTTAATTCGTTTTGACATGGAAGATAAGAAAATATAATAATTTAATTAAATAATATTTTAAAATAAAATAAATAAAAAATTATTCCAAATAAGTTCTCTGTAATTTTTTACCTTTATTATAATTCTCTAACGTGTACAGTAGTTACCTTCTTCCCGAGCTTTGAAGTGCTGAAATCGACCATGGACTCCAGCGAAGTCGCGCAGTACTTCTCCTCTCCTTCAATTCCCGTGTCTTCGCATTCCTTGATCGATTTCTTCATAATCAAAGCTTCTTTTGAGTTGGGTTTCACCGAGAAACGCTCTAGAATCTCGGGAAATTCGGCGGAGGAAAATGGAATTTTCTCGGAAACCTGGCGAGGGAAGAAAGTAGCTGCCTTGTTGCTCGTGGTGAAATGCAAGGGCATTTCTGTGCCTTTTTTCAGGTCCTTTTCCGTGAAGAAAAGAGCTACGTTGGGGTTGTCGTGGAGCTGGTCGTCGGTGGCGGCGTATTTGTACAGAAACGGGCTAGGATATCCTACCGAGACGCCGACGGGTTTTCCTTTGGGTCCAGTGCTGACGGAGACGCCGCCTTTTCCGACGCCAACGGAGGTGCCGCCGCCGCCGCCTGGCTTGCCTTTCCCTGTGTCGACGCCGACACCGCCCTTCCCGACGTCGACCGAAGTGCTCTTGTCATCCACCCATTCTGTTAAAAACAAAAAAAATGAGATGTGAACTTAAGAGTGATAGGTTGTAAATTTCGCGGCATAATCGTTTATTTATTTATTAAAATTTTGTTATTATTTAATTAAATTATTATTATTTTTAATTTATTTATCGAAACGAGTTGAAAAGGTAATTTTTTTTTATAAAAATATAATAAAATTTTAAAAATAATAAAAATAAATTAATAAATTAAATTTTATATTACATATATATATATTTTTAGTAGTTTTTTTTATATTTTAATTAAATTATTTTTAGTTTATCTCATACAATTCAAAAATATAAAATTCTAACCACAGAATAAAAAAATTTAAAAAACACAAAAAATAAACAAAATTTATGAAATTTTGCCCAAACAGGGCCTTACCTTTGGCAGTAAAGACTGTGTTTGACTGTTTGGGTTAATTTGTGTATTTTTATTTTTAATTTTTTTCATCTTCATTTTTTTATTTAATTTTCAATCATCTGGATATTAAAAACAGAAAAAGAAAAAAGAAAATTTGATAAAGTTTTATAAATAAGAATTTACTAAAAATAAAAATAAGTAATATTCAATTTAATTTATTAAAGTGCGAGAAAAATAGAAAAATAAAAACGATTCTTTTCAGAAAATTTTCAAAAGTTATTAAATTGCCTTAAATGCCAAACTCTTTAAAGTTTCTTCAATTTTCACTTCCAAGTAATTCTATTTAGGAGTTGGTATCTTTGTGAATGGAAATTTTTTTTTCGGCGAGATATTGAAGTATATTTTTGTTTTATATTATTTTTTTATTTTGAATATTCTAAGATATAATTTTTAAAATTTAACTAAATAAGGCATAATATAATTTATTCGTGGTCCTAATAAATAATATATATATTTATTTTTGTTAACATAATTTATTTTAAAACTTATATTTTAGAGACTTTTAAGACCAATTAATTCGTTTAACAGAAGAGTTACAGTCCATAACAAATGAATAAAGATAGCAATATTTGCCAAATTTACTTGTTTTTTCTTTCCTTATTATTATTTTTCTCCATTTTGGGATTAGAGTTTTAATTTTCCCGAATTATTAGGAATCAAAAAAATAAAAACATTTAATCAAAAAGTAAAAAAGTTAATTAAAGAGAAAAATAAGAAACATGAAATCTGATCACTTGTTGACTTATTTTTGTATGTTCTATTTTTTCATATTGAAATAAAAAAAAATCAGTTTTCTAAATCGAGAGTGAACAAAAAACTATAATAATTTTATAAAATAAAAAATATTATAAATTAAATATATAAAAAATAAAATAAGCAAATATGTTATTATCAGAGATGGGTAACTAAGACTAAAAAGGCTTGTAGATCCAAAAAAAAACTAACCGTGGTGTAGAAGATCCTTTACAGCCGTAGGCATGGGAGTGTTTGGCAACACCGAATTCCAATAAGCTTCTGGAGATAATGCTGCAGGGCTTCCCACAACCGCCATAGCCATCTTAAAAAAAATAAAAAAAATAAAAAAAAATAAAAAACTCTACCGAGGGAGGAGTAAAATTTTCCAAAATCTCGAAATATCACGTGGCGTTGTCTATATGATGTTTTTATCGGTTATATCGTGAAAAATACTCCAATTAATGCTCTTAGAGTATCACGCAGGCGAAGAAATGTGATGCTCTTAGCAAATAAAAATGCTCGATAAATATTAAGTGGATCATCCTTATCTCTTATCTACGTACTCAACAACGGTGGACCCACATTATTTTACCCAGAGTACTTTTTGTTACGTTATTAAATAAGAATACCACGTAAATAATACCATATGGTGTTTTGAAACTAATTACAAAGGTTAAGAAAATAATGGCCAACCTTATTAAATAAGTGAGAGAAAAAAAAAATGCCTTACTTACTTGCACCAATATTTTTTATTTACGAAAATACTTCATATACTCACAGAATATTCAATAATTTTAAGAGAGGAGAGAGAAGGAAAACAGAAGGAGATCCCAAGAAAATGGTTTTTTCTTTGGTTTCAGGATTTGGAATATAAGGAAGAAACTCACCGATAGAAATGTGAAGATGGGGAGCAACTGGAAGAACTCCATTAAAGCTCTGTATAAAATTGAAACAAAGAAGAAGAAGAAGAAGATAATGGAGGAGGAACTGAGCAAAAAAGCTTACTTGCAAGGAAGAGCAAGTGGGTTTCCAGTATTTATAGCGAATAGCGCAAGTGTGTTCAATTTTTAATTTATTATAATAAAAAAATTATTTTAAAAAAAATAGAAAAGAGGGAGAGTGTAAATATTATTTTTAAATAAACTCAAACGCTTACAATGTAATTACAAATCGAATTAGTTACCAAAAATAGAGCAGTGGAATGCTGTGAATTTCAAATTGTACCCTCACGATTATAAAATAAAATGAGCTCTACAAGTATTTTTTGATGGGTATTTTGGATAAAAAAAAGTTAATACAGTTTTAAATTTAAGAAATACGAGTGGGCCTCTCCTTTAATATAATATAAAAAATGACATTAATTTAATTTTTTTAGAATAACAATGCATGTTTCACCATATATACTTATTATTTTCGGAATATTATGTACAATAAGGGTTTTCGAAGTAGGTGATTTTGTTTAGTAATACAATGCTTTTAAATAATGTTGGCCGACATTTTTATTGGTACAACAATATTAATTTATTATATTTTTTTATTTTTTTGTTTATTTTAAAGTTTACGTATATACTTGCACATGCATGCATGCGTTAACTGCTAATAATATCACATTATTTTTAAAAATAATAAATATTTAGAGTACATAATTTTATTATTTATTCCCGAAGTACCCCGTCGTGTTGTTTAATGGAATTCTCCACAAATAAAATAGTTTGGAATTATTATTTTTACATTTTATCTAATTAATAATTAAAACTGAACTAATATTACTTTAATTATTTTATTAAATAAAAATATTATATAAATAATGTGACGCTGCTCAATAATCTTCATTTTTATGATAAAATTAGAGAAGACTAATTTTTTCCATCCCGACTTTGCATCACCCTTTTATGAGTTTTTTTAATAGAAAATTGGGTGGGAATAGAATTTATTTCTCCCTCCTTGTTATTTTTTGTGGCACACATAATTATAATTATTAATTTTATTTATATATATAGATATGTATAAAAACTTGGGAAATTTTGGGTTAAGTTCTTTTTTTATAATAGTGCTAGATTTATTCTGAATATTTTTTTAATAGATTATGTCCATTATGTTTAAAATTATTTTATTAGGTCTAATATACTCTTATTAAAGATATTATCTCTTTTGATTTGAAATTTTTTTTAAATTTTTTTAAAAATGACATATTTTTAAATTAAGCAACATTTATCTCTCTTTCTTTTTTTCGAAATCTTTTCAAAAGTTTTTTAAAGATTGCGTATCCTTTAAATCAAACAACCTGCTATAACACGTACAAACGATATATTTTTTAAATTATTTTATTATACACATAAATCTGATATATTTCTAAATTTACAAAATCATTAGTTTTGATATATGTTTCAACTTATCGTAACCAAATGTGACCATTGATACATTTAGTAATACTTAGTAAAAATATTTTCATAAAGAATATAAACTACTGATAAATTTCAACTATACTTCACTATACATATGCCACTGATATATTTATCAGTATTAAGTATCTGTTGTAATATCTTCTTATAATATAGTTTTAAATTGATAAAATGTATCAGTGGTTTAGGGGAGCTCTACGTATTTAGCAATAAGATGGTGAACTAGAAACACCATGTCAGAGAAATGGTGGCGGATCAAACTTCATGTAAATCAAAGAGAGAGGGAAACACAGAGTTAACAAGCGGCGGTAACAGCGAGATCTGAAGTCAGTGATCTAGATCTGGTGGTCGGTGATGATAAGAAGCGGCGACGATGACGAGATATGAGTTGGTGATCCAAATCTAGAAGGTTGGCACTAGTGAGAAGCAGAGGCGGTGGCATGAAGTGGCCGGTGTCAACTGATCTGGAAGCAGCGACGGCGAAGCGAAGGACGAGGAGGAGCGATGGCGGAGGATGAGGAGCTGGCGGATGAGGGGTGGCCGAGGAGAATGAGTAAAAGGCTATGGAGGAAGGGTGGCGGAGGAGGGGCAGCGGAGGATGAAATCCCAAGTAATTCTCTTTGATCTCTTCTCCACATATTTTTTTATTCAGAGCTGTGAGAGAGAAGAACTGCCATTTTATTGTGATTTTAGGCGAATTTTCAACTAATACAATCACATTTAAAGAAGAAATACATCACCGGTTGGAAAATAGCATATTAGACCCAAAAATTTAAAATTTTTTTTTTAAAAAATAAGCCTAATAAAAAAAAATAAGACTAAAACTCTTATATATTTTAAAAATTGGACTAAAATTCAATTAACTCTAAAAATTTAACTTTTAAGTATAATATAACTAAAAGTAAAAAATATTATTCTTATTTTTTTTTTACTTCAAAATTCTATTTTTTATCTTTATAATTATAATTATTCATTAAATATTATTTTTATATTATACTATTTTTCATTCTCATTAATATCATTTTCATTTAAAGTCGACAAATACCGCCGCTATAAGTCTGCCCAAATTTGGGACAGGTACAAAATATTAGGCTTGTTTGGATTAATGACTTATTTTTTTATTTTATGTTATTTAGTTTTATTTTTAATAAGATTTATTTATTATTTAATTAAACTATTATATTTTTTGAATACTCCTCATAGAAATGATCAGAAGTGATATTTGCCAAAATTATTACTAGTAGCTTATTGATTGTAACTTGTAGTAGAAGTTGTGAGTGTTTGGTAAATATTATAACTTATAGCTGAAAT
>JAOTRH010012141.1:0-23037 GCA_034768845.1 Heliamphora exappendiculata
GAACTTGTGTAGAGATGGACAAAAACAGCGGTACCCCTTCTGAGTTTTCGAATAACCAAGAAAAATACATTTGACAGCTCGAGCGTCTAACTTCGTCCGCTGGGGATGAGTGTCACGAACATAACAAAGGCACCCAAAAATTCGCAAGGGTAGAGAGAAAAGGCTCCGCCCGGGAGAAAGGACGGCCATCGGAATTTGTCCACCAAGTACCTGAGAGGGGAGTCAGTTGATCAAGTAACAAGCAGTTAACACGACATGCCCCCAGAATTTCTTAAGTACGTGCATCTGAAAAGAGAGCTCGAGCAGTTTCCATAATATAGCGATTCTTGCACTCAACGACACCATTTTGCTGTGGGGTAGCTGGGCAAGAAGTCTGATGAATAATGCCGTGTGTGGACAGGAAAGTCTTCAGCTGGGTTGAAAGATACTCGCCACCATTATCACTACGTAAACATTTAACCTGAGCCTTGAATTGTGTTTGCACTTCCATACAAAAAGAGAATAAAATAGATGTTACTTCATATTTATATCGCATAAGATATAAGAAAATCACACGAAAATAATCATCCACAAATATAACGTAATAACAAAATCCAGAAACAGACTCGACTGAACAGGGTCCCCAAACATTTGAATGAACTAAAGAAAAAGGAGCCAAAACTCGTTTATTGACCCGAGGTAATAAAGGCACGCGTAGGTGCTTTGCTAACCGACACGACTCACACTCAATATTAGAAATAGAACGAAAACGAGGATAAAGACTATGCAAACTAGATATAGAGAGATGCCTCAAACGACAATGATCCTCAAAACTAGGAGAATAAACTACGGAGCAGGCCGTATCAGCCACCTCCTCCACCAAGTATAGCTCATCAGACACTCGTCCTTTACTGATAATCTTCTTTGTCATAAGATCCTGAAAAACACAAACATCATGATAAAAAGTCACACAACAGTTGAGATCATTAGTAAGCTGACTTGCTGATAATAAATTAAACGGATTCCCAGGAGTATGTAAGACATTAGGTAGGGTTAAGGACGGCATGAGGGTAGCAACTCCACACCCCTTAACCGGTAAGAAAGATCCATTAGCCACAAGAACACCACGATATCTATGAGTCACCTGATAGTCAGCTAAGATACCTACAGAACCAACCATATGATAGTAGGCACCTGAATCAATCACCCAAGCAGACGGAGTAGTCGCCCAATAGGCACTAGGATTACCTGCAAATGTAGCAGCCACAAGAGCGGGAGAACTAGCAACCTGAGACTGAATATACTGCTCATATTCTACTGAGCTCATCTCAACGAGCTGCTTCTGAGAAGATGAGGATGAGTCTGCCAGAGAGTAATCAACAGTAGCATTGGCTACAAGGGACGGTCTTCCATGTAATTTATAACACTGACTGCGAATATGTCCCTGAATCCCACAGTAGTGGCAATAACGAGTCTCATGAGCACCCCCGTCGCGCCCCCCACCAGTTCGACTTCCCTCACGGCCCCTACCACGGCCACAGCCCCGAGTTCCATTGCCACCACGAGAAGCAACGAGTGCAGACGGGTCACTAGAATCAGGTGTAGACCTGGTATCGTCACGACACATTGAACGACTCACCCAACATAAAGTCTCAGATAAGGTAGGAATGTCTGTCTCAGCAAAAATTTGTGAACGAGACGTATCATATTTAGGATCCAAACTGGCTAAGAAACACACGACTAAAATCTGCATCCGTTGTTCCTGAAATTTACTGAGAGAACTGGTGAATGGAAGAAGTCGATCGAACTCGTCAGGAAGCACTTTAAAGCTCATAAAGTGCTCCTAAGGGGGACGACCAGCCTATTGCGAGCGAAAGAATCCTCGCATCACATCATACAGGCGCGATACGTCATTTGTGGAGGAATAGATATCCTCCAGAGCCCCCCATATTTCTTTCACCGTATCTGCACTGGCAATCAAAAGCTTGACATTGCGGTCCATGGAGTTTATAAGCTGACTGAAGAGACGAGCATCGTCTCGTACCCAGGTACGATAAATAGGAAAACTAGGAACAGGGGCATCATCAAATAAATGGGAATCTAATTCCATGCCTTGTAAGGATTTCAACACATTCTTCCGCCATAATGGATAAGTAGAAGCACCGTCAAGCTTCTCATCAACAAGCCGGGTGGAGAAAGAGAACACCTCAGTTCTCATTGGTCGCCCGGTATCCGTCAAAGACTCAGCAGTCCCAGAAGTTCGGGTAGCAGACCTATCGACCTCTGATGATATTCCTGTTTAATTACCAGATAGCCCACAAGCAGACAACCCCTCACTGCATCAACAAAACTCAAACAACATAGAACTTCTTGTTGAATGGAAAGCAAGCCATTGCACGGATGACTAAAGTGACGCATGGAGGGAGGAGAAACAAAACAGAATTGCTGCGACTGTTCCAGCGACTGTTCCGGCGAATTTTTCGGCGACTAGGCTAGGGTTCTGGTGACTGTTTAAATGGATAGCAACTGTGTTTGGGAAACGATCGGGGGTTTTTGGTACCTGTTTGGTGGGTTTCAGTGGGTTGCAGCGACTGGGTGGTGGCGCCAACTAATTTGGGACTGGTTTGGGAGTTGTCAGCGCTTGTGAAGGAGGCTGAGGGAGAGTTCGACGCTGGTTGTGATGGTGTTAGGGAGTTTCGGCGACTGTGGAAGAGGTCTTAGTGGGTGTCAGCGCTTGTGGTGTTGATTTGGGTGGGTTAGGGAGGTTTATGTGTAGGACGGCACAGGTTGTGGTGGTTGTAGGAGGTTGCGGCGACTATGGAAGGAGTTAGGATGGATGTCGGCACTGTTGGTGGTGATGTTGGTGGGTTTCGGCGCTGGTGAGGAGGATTGAAGGACGTTCAGCACTGTTGGAGAGCTAAAGAAAAGTCGGCTGCTAGGTGGCTGAGTACCAGGGTGGCTGTCGGCACTGCTGAAGGCTGAATGAGGATCGGCGGGGTGGCTGGAAGCTGTTGGCACTGTTGGAAGCTAGGGTTAGAGTTAGGGTTAGGGTTTCATAGTGGCTCTGATACCATATTATTAGACAGAGAATAATGAGAAGCCGTACCCAAAAGGATAGGCGAGGCTCTTATTTATACTAAAGTTAGGTAACGCCATTGCATCCATACACCCACACACACTTGATAATAAATATATAATAATAATACTAATACAATATATATCTAATCACTAGATACTAATTATAATAAAGCTAACAAATATCTCATAGCCACTTTTAAATTCTTTCTTAGAGTTAGTGATGTCTTCTTGTAAGGTTGAAGTTTGAGATAAACCCAATCCCCAACTTCATTTCCCCTGTCAGACCTGTGGACATTTGAAAATTTCTTCATGCTATATTGAACTTGATGAAGATGTTCCGTCAAATGCTGCAACATGACATTTATGTCCTTAACAAATCAGCAACTGCTGTTATAGGGGAATCTTGCAACAAAACCCGACAAGGATGGGGAAGAGCCAGTCCATAAACTACTTCAAAAGCCGTAAGCTTGGTAGTTGTATAATATGAAGTATTATACCCCCATTTAGGTAGAGATATCCAACTTACCCAAGATTTTGGTCTGTCTGCTACCATACTTCTCAAATAATTTTCAAGATATCTGTTTAAAACTTCAGATTGGATAATCACTTTGAGGATGACAGCTAGAACTAAGGCTCGATTGTACCCCCAACAACCTAAAGAGCTCCTGCCAGAACCTGCTAATAAACACTAGATCTCTGTCAAACACAATACTTGTAGGTAGACCATGTAACTTGTAAATATCGTATAGGAAAACTTTAGAAACTTCAACAGCAATATAAGGGTGAGACAAAGCACAAAAAATGAGCATATTTTGTATGAGACTATCTACAACCACCGTGATAACATTTTTTCCTTGAGAAGTAGACAAACCATCTGTAAAATCCGTAGCAATGTTGGTCCAATTCTGCTGGCAAATAGGCAATGTTTGCAAGAGACCTGGAAGTTTGAAATTTTCATTTTTAGTTCTCTAACATGTCTCACAAGGAGCCACATGTATTCTAACTTGCTTTTTCATGCCTTGCCAATAAAAGTTCTTATAATCCTGTGCAAAGTCTTATCCACCCCAGAGTGCCCACCCACTGCTGTATTATGAAACTCTATTAATATCTTGTTTTTGAATTGAAGATTATCTCCCACCACAAGTCTATCTTCATATTTCAAAAGACCATGATGTCAAATATATCATAGTGTGTTGCTGCAAATCTTGTATTATTTCCTGCAAATCAGAATCATTTTCCACACTATCTTTTAATTCCTCCAACCAAATATTTTCCAACACAGAATAGGCCTTTATTTCTCCCAAAAAAATCTTTCGAACGAGGCAGAGGCTGCGAACACTGCTCCTCGGGAACCCTTGAAAGAGCTTCAGCAACTTGATTTTCTTTCCCAGCCTTACAAAAAATGTCATAATCAAATCCAAGTAATTTTGAAAGCCATTTTTGTTGTGACAGAGTAGTAATCTTCTGTTCAAGAAAATACTTAAGGCTATAATGGCCAATTCCAGTGATAAAATGCCCTCTTAGCAAATAATGCCTCCACTTTTGAACAACAATCACCACAGCTAACAATTCCATTTCGTAAGTGGACAAAGCTTGATTCCTAAGAGCCAATGATTTACTTAACAAAGCAATTGGTCTCCCATCTTGCATAAGCACAGCCCCCATGCCAAGGTCAAATGCATCACATTTAATAACAAATTCCTTACTGGCAGTGCTAGAACTGGGATGTGAATCATAGCTTCTTTGAGTTTTCCAAATACCTCTTCAGCCTGTTGACTCCATTGGAAAACATCTTTTATGAGTAAAAAAGTAAGAGGGCTACTGATTTTTCCATACCCTTGTACAAACCTTCTATAATAACCCATCAAACCCAAAAATCCCCAGAAGGGCTTCATATTATTAGGCTTAGGCCATCGTAGCATGTATTGAATTTTTGTTGTACCGGAAAATACTCCTTGTCCACTGATTAAATGCCCCAAATAATCTACTTCAAACTTTCCAAAACTACATTTGGACTTTTTGACATGCAACTGAATAGATCTGGGTACCTCCAAAGTAGCCCTAACATGTGACAAATGATCATTCCAACTTATATTGTAAATGAGAATGTCATCAAAGAAAACTAGTATAAATCCTCTTAAGAAAGGCCTAAAAATATCATTCATTAAAGGCTGAAAACTGAAAAGTGGATAGTGCATTAGTTAACCCAAATGGCATAACTAAAAAGTCATAATGCTCATCGTGAGTTCTAAAGGTTATTCTAGGAATGCCTGGTGGGTATACCCTAATCTGGTGATAACCAAATCTTACATCTAGTTTAAAAAGAATCTGGCCCCAGTAGGCTCTCAAACCACTAAAACCAAAATAGGGCTTTGTCTTCCAAATGAATAGATGCAAGCTTTACCTTATGAATTTTCTCAATTTGGTTGAATTCAAAGAATCTTTCACACCTGTAAAACCACCCAGTAGGGTCTTCTTCGTTAAATCTTGGAAAATCGACCTTTGCAAATCTGGAAGAGAATGGAAATGCAAAGATTTGGGAGATGCCTTGAGTTGCCTGTGAATTTTCACCACGTTCAGAGTATGCGGTCAAGATTTTTGAAGCTAACTGGTCATACTTTAGATTCATACTTGCATCCATCTGCTTGGAATCTTCAATGGCTTCCCCATGCTTATCATAAGTTTCTTTCAATCCTTCAACTGATTCCAACATGCACTTGATTTCGTGAGATCTAGTTCCCTCTACCGTATTATTTGGAACCTCTGCAAGCCAAGGAAGGCAATCTCTGATACCAAATGTTACAGCAATGGCTAAAGAAGAAAATCCCGAGACTTCTCTGAAGAGAAAGAGAACAATTTTATTATGGAAATTCTGAAAAAATACAACTCCAAGAACCCTCTCCTCTCCTAATGACTCCTATAGACCTTCCTAACAACCTTTCCCGCCTAATTCACAATTCTCTTCACTATCTTCGCAGTTAAAGCAGCCCTAACAGAAATTAACAATCTAACTAACAAATTGGTCACAAAACGACATCACTTTCAAAAGACATTCAGCTCCTCAATCTAAACTCCCTCTTGTATCACAAAGCCTCACTTATCACCCAAAGAATAATGCAATCGCCCACAATTTTAACATATAGTGATGGCAAAAGAAAAAATGGCATAATTTAGCTAAATCTAACACCTATATGATTGTAATTATCTCTCCTTTCTCCCTTTCATTTATCCAGATCATGGTTATGAAGCTGATACATTTTCATTCAAGTTTTAATTCTTGACTGAGTTCGATCGTCTCTGTTCACCATAATCAGAATGCTGTCTAAAACTAAGTTTCAAGGACTGAATTAATATAACAATCACAATTACCATATATAGTCTCCAAGATCATATGTTTTGCGGCAAAGATGTAATGAACTACACATGAAATAGTAGTGAGTACCCAATGTCAAGAACATGGCAAGGTTTCGTAATGGTCTTGTCGATGGCGTCGCGGAAGGCTCTGTTTCGGCGGGAGTCGTTAAGCATGTCGAGGTAGGATGTTGTGGCCAAGAGGGGTTGAGGTGGAGCGTCCGGAGCTTCGTCTTCTTCGATGACGACCCATTCTGAGTTGCCGGTGAGTGGGTCGAGTTTCTGCTGGAAAATGCGGCCCGAGCTCATGGATCGACAGGGGGTGAGTTGAAATGAGAGGTTGTCGAAGGGGTAATAAGACGGGCTCTGGTGATGCTGAAGAGGGGAAAGGTGTAGATTTTTAGGGTTTTTGTAGATGAAAGAGCGCATGAAATGGAGAATTGATGATTGAGAAGAATTGGGTTCAGGGTTTCAGGGTTTCAGGGTTTCAGGGTTTTAGGTACAGGGGGTGGGTGGAGACTAGAGTTTTGCAGATGAAAGAGCGCATGAAAAAGAGGATTGATGATTGAAATACTTGTTCGAGGTACGGGGTAGTGGAATGCAAATAACTTAATTCGTTCCAACCTGTTAACTCAATCTAACGCAATTCGTGTAAATTACGTGACTAAATTAATTGAGTGAAAAAGATAAAGATAATATATTAGTTACGAATTTATGTTTTTTTAATTTATGATCAATTTAATTTATTTATAGTATTTATTAGTTATTATATTTTTGTATATGACGAATTTTGATCTCGTATATATATTTATATTTATATATTTTTTATAATTTATAAAGAAAAAATTAAAATATTTATTATTATAATTACTAGTTTATGTAGTGTAAATATTCTTTTACTAATTATGCGTTAGAAATAGTATTGTTAGAGATATTTAACTATGTTATTACTAAGAAATGCTAAACCTTTTAAAAAAATTGATTGAAATTTTTTATTGATTTTTTTTAAATAAATAGCTGAAATGAGTCGGTAGACGCGTAAAGAGTGTCATGTTCGTCACCAGCAAAGAAGACTTTAACAGCGGCGAAAGCCATTTTATCATCTTCTGCGATTCACAATTACAAGTCGAGCACCGTACTTTCTTTAACCAACCACCGCTGCAACGTTTCCTCATTGACAACTTGATCACCGCGTTTTGTTCAATCGACACGACTATGATTTATTCAAGCTTCAAAAAATCGTAGACAAAATAAGAGAAAAGCTTTGAGGTTGTTACAACACTGAAGAATAATTGAAAAAGATTGAGAACGAGTTGTAATGAGTTGATTTAAAGAGAATGTTTTCAATATTTTTAATCAATGAGAATGTTCTAAACGATTTTAACCACTAATAATGCTCTCAGTAATTTTTACTAGTGAGAATGTTCTCAGTGGACAGCGTTGCGTTGGTGGATAAAGTGTTGAGAAAAATGTCGTAGGGGAGAGTAGAGAGGAGGCTAGAGGAGCCGAGCTTATTGTTGAGGTGGAACGAGAGAGACCACTCGAACGAAGAATGAGAGATAATAGTGGAGTTGAGGTAGCTCGCGCGGCGTCGAACCACTGAAAATGTTCTCAATAGTTTTTACTAGTGAGAATATTCTTTAGTGGGCAGCGTTGGTAGATAAGGTGTTGAGGAAAAGGTCATAAGGGAGAGTGAAGATGAGGGTGGAGGAACATAGTTTGTTGAGGCAGATAGGCCGACGTTGCAGAGATGGCGATGAAGAGTTACTTTTTGATAGGTCGACGCCGCAGAGATGGCCACAAAGACGAAGAAAGAATTGAAAATATTAAATAAATAACAATCAATTTTCATCCCTTGTGTGGTTTTTAGTTCCTATAAAATGAGAATTCAAAATCTCGGTATAACAAAAATATAATAGTTACAAAAAAGGTAAAACGGAACCTGAACCTGAAACCACAAGTTTTACTAAAGAGAGAGAGAGAGAGAGATGGACCTAGACCTGGGAGCACTGTGGATGGAAGAATTATCATGTCATGCGCAGAGGTGAGCGCGAGCGTGATCGTGACACGTGTGTTTAAATGTTTCGGTCAAAAATTTCAGTCATTTATTTCAGTAAAGGTAGCACGCCTTCTATTATTTTTGTTAGATATATTTGTTGGAATCTGTGAATTTCATTGGCCATTGAAATCTAGATTTCAATAGCAGAATCAATTACAATTGAATTGGCCATCCAATTGCAATTGAAGCCTGAAAACCAATAGCCATTAGTGGTTATTGATTTCCATGAAAAACCCTCCATCATGAAAAAGTCGGATATTACGTCTTCACTCAGAGAAGTGGAAGAGACAGAGTCTCATAAGAGGAATGGGAAGAGACAGAGAAGAGGAAGAGACAGAGCCATGAGCTCAGAAGGTCAGCCTGGAATTCAATAGCCATAAGTGGCAATTGAATTCTCTGTAACCCATCTCCTTCTTGAATAGGCTATATAAGGGTCATCCTACAGAGACAAAAAAGTAGACAGAAGGAGAGCAACAGACAGAAAGCAGGCAAACGGTGAGAGACAGAAGGTGAGAAAGAAGAGATACAATTCTCAGGTTACAGCGCAAGCTGCAAGAGAGAGAAAGACAGACGAAGAACGTTCGTAGCTGATCCTTGGTGGTGTTCCGAATATCGTGGAGCCGTTTTATCCTGGGAGAGTGACGCCCGGTGGAATACCTACAACACCCTCGATAGGTGGCGAATTATTCTTAAGGAAACTGCGATTGCATGACTCGGTTTGCAAATTTCATTTATGTTATTTCTATTATTTTAATTTTCTGTACTTTCAGATTATTATAATTTGTTGAAAGTAAATAAAGATGTATTTTCTGGATCCCCAAGCATGTATTTTATTTTGGTGTTGGTTATTCTCCCAACAATATTTTAAAAAATGCAATAGGTTTTTTATTTTTTAGAAACTAATTTAAGAAAATAAGTTTAAGGCTTTATAATTTTTCAACCCGTTAAACCGCGTAAATCGTGGGTTAAAGCCGTAAAAAATCTTAACCTAGCTCGTTGATTTTGATAATTAGTGAGCTAAAAAAAATAGTCACCTACCAAATGTAAGTTTGTTGAAATTTTTTTTTTCACCCGTCTTAACTCAACTTGCGCACACCCCTAACGAGGCAATACAGCAACGAAGCTGCCAAATAACCAATGGTGATAGCCTTTTAAAAAAAAATCATCAATGGTGATAGCAACTCAAACAGTGAGTGTGAACCACGAACCTTAGCCCAATGGTATTTATTTCCCGTTTTCAATAACAGCTGTAGCGATGATGGTATTTTTTTCCTGTCACACCTTAAATCAGTTGGCATGATCGAATGTGAACCACGAACCTCGGCCCAATGAACCATGTAAGCCTTAAACCAAACTCAGACTATCAAGTTAGATAAAAATCAATAATGCGAAATTGCAACATAATTATGTAATCAATTGTGTACGAAAACTATTACTGATACATGGCTCACCTGCCCCTATACATCTCAAAATAAACTCAATATTTGGTAACAATGCAATAATATGTTACAATGCAACACGAAATCTTAGGAGGTTAGTTGCGGGTCCCACAACAATTGAGTTTTTCTCTAGCGTCCCGATAATTAATGTGAAAAATGTTAATGAATGGCATGATCTCACGGTTTGTGAATGGAAAGCATACAAAACGATAAAGAAGATAACTATAGCATTCAAACAACAAGAATAAGTAAGGTACCAAAAGAGATCAAATATAAAATATATGTCAAAGAGGCAAACCTCAACAGCAAAATAGTACTGGTATTACTTCAATAGAGTTAGTGTGGACAACAATCAAAAAATAATAAGTTCATAAGTTATTTATTACAATAACATGAGCAAATTAATACATCATTTAGGAGTTTTAATCATAATACCATAAGTGCCATATTACATATCTTGGGGCCATATTAATTCGCTGGATTCAACATCACACTTAAAGTCACTATGGGATGGTGCTCGGGTCTTTTTTCAAAGTCAATCCAAGTTATGGCCGCCCGACACATCATAATATTTCTCTAAAATCGTTGAGAACTGAAATTGCCACGTAGGTCTTTTTCCTAACTGTCAGAGTCACTTCACACAATAAAATAAGTTATCTAGATTTTTCAACATGATCCCAGTATAGTCACAATCAATAGTTAGGTAGAGTTATTTATTTTAGGACTATTTTCCAAGCCGTCATAAAAGTCTCAACAAAATTGAGTTATTAACATATAAATGATAAAAATAACAACAATAATATTTTAAAAGCTTAAATTACTTTTTGTATGCCAAAAGGTAACAAAGTATCGAAAATGTCATTTCAAATAAATATATAGTTATTATCGTTCAAAATGCATGGGTTGATATAATAGTTATTGTCCAGTAGCTCAAAAAGTGTATAATATGGTCATTTTTTAAAATATTCAATTAATTAAATAATGAGATCATTACTATTGAATATGTATTTTTCAAGTGTCAAGAACACCGTACTTAAATTTCATAACAACTAGATATTGGTTCACTATTAAAAAATTGATTAAAATAACCTAAAAAATGGAATCTACACGCCTAAATCGCTACCCATTCCCTAACTATTTTCCCAATCTCAAATTCAAAGTCTCTCATCTCCTTCTCCCCTCACATTCCCTATTTCCTCTCTCTCATTCTTTTTAAACGGTAAATTTTATGAGTTTAAACAAATGTGAAATTTCTTAAATTCAGCTACATCTGATACATTTATCAGAGTACCTGATAAATTTATATTTTATATGTTTGGTAGTTGATATAATGCTTTTAGCATACCTACAAAATTTTATAATTTGAAACTCAAAAAATAAATGTATTAGTTGTAACAACAGTTATAACTATAATACATTTATCAGTTGTTCTAACAATGTAATTTTTAGAATACATATTCAACTGATACAGTTATTAGTTCACATAACAGTGTACTTTCTTAAGTACGTATTCTACTAATACATTTATCAGTTGTTCAAACAGTACAATTTTCAAAATCTATATTCAACTGATATAATTATCAGTTTAAATAATAGTGCACTTTTCTATCTATATTCTAATGATACATTTTTTAGTTGTATCAAAAGTGATACGTTGAAACAATAGTGCAATTTTCAGAATACATCTCATGATTTAATGTTATATTTTTGCAACGTCGATGATGAAAACGACGACAACGGATGATGAAAACGGCAATAGAATTAGGGTTGTGGTGATTATGGCGCGAAATTTTAGAGAGAAATTTTTGGAGAGATTTTTTAAAAGATTTGAGAGATTTATGAGACAGAATTTTTGATTCTCGGTTAGAAAAGGATTTGGTCAATATTTTTTTTAAAGATCTAATTTAATGATATTTTTGAAAATTAAAATTGAGACGGGACTACATCCGAATAAAAAAGATTGAATGAGACTAAAATTAATTTTACCAAAAAGAGAGGATCCAACCCTAAATATTCCTATTATTTTAAATTATTTTTAATATAATTACTTTTATAATTTATTAATTATTTCTGATATGTTTCTATCCCCGCCTTAATAAAGTACGGGACAGGGACGGACCTCAAATCCGCCCCTACCCCTTGTTCCGTTATCGTTTTTATTTTTATATTTTTATTTAAACTGCTGTTTTAAATGTGTAATTTAGTAAAAAAACAAAAAATAATACAAGTGTACGTATAACTTTGTATATAAATTATAATTTTAAATCAATAAACTCACATTATACTAAGAATTTTTACTTAAAATGCATAATCACATTTTTTTTTATTAAAATCTATAAGTTCATAATTCCAACAACAATAACAACAACAAACACTCTCAGCAATAAGCTTTTTTTCGAGAATTTTGTATTTTAGTTATTCTCTTATTGATTGGTCAAATTTAACTAAGGTTACGAATTTTCAAATCATACAAAAAATAATATATAAAATATTATTGAAAATTTAAATAGATAGCTCAAATAAAAAGTAATTCCAGAGTATATACATAAAAAAAAAGAGGGGGACAAAATTGAGAAGGCACTTTTGTAATCATAGCTAATTAAAATGATTAGTAGTCTGGTTGATACTCTTACACTACCGTTTGGTTATTAATAAAAAAAATATGAATTTTTTTTTATGTTACGACAAAAAAAGAAATAATTGTGTTTTTTTGTTTAAATTAATTAAAAAATAATTTAACTCTTCTTTTTATTTGGTTACACTACATGAGAAAAAATAAAGAAAATTATACCAGAAAATAATATTTTTCTTATCATATTTTGAATAATTTAAATATAAAAGATAATTAATCATCTAAATTTTTTCTCTCTCCAGATATTGGAGAGATTTAAAAATTCCAGTTTAAAAAAGTAAAATTTTCTCTCAATTTCTCCCCAGCTGTTTTTAATTTGGAGAAATTTAGAAGAATGACTCTTTTATATGTTTTTCTCTAATCTATTTTATTTTTAGTAAACAAAAAGATTATTGTAAAAAGAGTTTCATTCCGTAATTTTTTGTTGTTTATTCTCCAAATCGCCCAATTTAAAGTTTAAAGGGACAGTAATTGTAATATAATAGTAAATGGTCAAAAATAAATAATATCAATATACATTTGAAAATAGGTTATATCAATTTTATAAATATTAATATATTTTACATAAATATTTATACAATTTTATCTCATTATTCATTGTTCGTTAGGTGATGATAAATATTCTAATAAGGATAAAAACATATTTAATATCAATACATTTTTAAAAATTAAACCAATCACTTTTACAAATATTAATATATGTCACATAAATATCTATACACTTTTCTATTTTTATGCCTTATTTGAAATAATTGCTTAATTGTTTATTTTATATTATTTATTTTTATTTTTAATAAAATTTATTATTATTTAGTTAAATTATTATATTTATGCGACTCTCATGGGATAAGTTGAAAAATAATTTTTTTTGATAAAAATATAAAAAAATTAAGAAAATACAAAAAAAAGCTAAACTAAATTAACAAAACAAATTGTATGTTGCTTATTTTTATTTGTAATGAATGCTTTTTATGTTTTGATCAAAATATTTTATTTTATCAAGACAATTTTAAAAAATAAAAAATTATAATTAAAAAATAAAAAAAGTTCAGACAGAAATATGCAAAATTTTAAAAATTTAGCCCAAACAGGGCGTGACCATATATGCTCCTAACAAGCAATTCAGAAAATCGATGATCTCTTCGGTGACGAAAGGAAGGAGAATGGCGGGGGGTGCGTCACCGTCGTGCGTCTTCTGTCAAATCGCCCGCTCTTCCTCCTCCACCCCTCTCCTGCACTCAGTTCGATCTCCACCTCTCTCTCTCTCTCTCTCTCTCTGTGAGGTTAATCTTTTACTGATATAAGTTCAGATTTTGCAGGATGAGAAGGTTGTTGCTTTTAGAGACATCAATCCTTCAGCATTCAGGTTTCGTTCTATTCCTTTATCTGTACATATTTGAGTTCAATTCTTTAATTAGCCAGTGCAATGTTCTGAGTTCAACTCTTCTTTTTTTCTTTTATATTGGATTCCGAAAGTTTGGTATTACAGAGTTACGGATTCCTTTATATCAAAAAGGGTTGGCGCTTTTGTGTTTGACCGGATTCACTGCGTGGACAATTGGGTGTTATAGATAAAAAACAAACAAGAAGAAAAATACTCAATCATACAAAGCACAAGATGTACGCTGTTCATTCAAAACTAGGATTACTTCTCCTGAGTTGTGGTGGTTTTTCTATGTAAAAGACGTAATAATTGGAAGCGAATATATATATACCCAAATCAGGGATCATAAGCAAAAAATGACCGCCCCTGTACCGCCGGGAGATTTGTCCATGAAGTGTTTGGCCTATCTGCCCCATCCTCCCCTCCATGGACTAGGTCTCACAAAAATTTCCGTTTAAACTGCAGTGCTTCCGAAAGTTGAGTCAGAACATGGGTCAGGCCCTCCCCCCAAGAAAGCTCCACACCCCTAACATCAGGAAGATTTAGGCCCACTTTAGAATTGGGATTTTTCATGAGATTTTGGGTGGCACTCAATTTCAATATGGGTGAAGATGAGCCGGGATTGAATGAGGAAGATTCTCAAAATAAGATGATGATGGGCTTTGGAAATTAGAAGGAATGTATTAAAGCTAAGAATGACAAGAACATATTAAGATCCTCATCCTGTCATCTATGCTAGTTCAGTGCAAAGTCAGACCTAAGTGGGGTATCCACTATACACTTACTCATTCATAGAATGAAAAAAGTATGTTAAAAATTCCGAAGCACAAATATAGATACAAACATAAACACGGACACAAAACGCAATACAGTGGGGACACAACTCCAAACATAACAAGGAAAAAAATTACAACCAAGCATAACGAGTTTTCTTACGCACTAATGCATGCTTTTATAAAAGTGTCAAAAAAGTAGACATTTACAAAAACATAAAAGCATATTTTTACAAGTGACCACGATGGGTTTTCACGGTTTATTCCATGCCTCTATTTTCCATTTGGTCTAATTCGTACTGTCTACCAATTATCTCTGTGAAAGAGTTGGGAGGCAGTAAGTATATTTTATTATTTTATTGACTAGGGGTTTGCCGAAAAGAAATTTGCACTTTTTCTATAAGAAAGTTAATTATCCATCCAATCGAATAATTGAATAAATGCCTGAGCACTCATAAACTCTCGTGAGCCCGTATATAAATTCTGACCCTTCTATCACAATAATTTTTTTCTTGCATTTAGGCTACTAAGAGGCAAGTTCCTAACTAAGAAACCTAAGTTAAAAGCGCAAGTGGGGTGTATCTATAGTCGGCTTTGCCGCTTTACAGCTTCACAATCTCGCTTTTTTTTTTATCTAAAAGAAGCTTCGGAAAGTGCACTCTCAGTCCTTCTCGTACTACATGGGCCCTGCCATTCTTCCCTATATGGAACCAGGATGAATCCCCAACTACGTTATAAAATGGGTATTGGTAATCTGCCCAATATCGTAAAAAGCTACTGCAACTTTGCCCCCTGTGTTGCCTACTTCAATCAATCGTATTTCTACTTGTGAAAACGGAAACGCATTTTATTAAGGATAATGCTCGTGCCCTGTCGAGTGAAAGAGAGATTGTCATACTTATGGGGATCCAAAGTGATTAACCCTAGTCTGGGAGTACTGAAAGTACTGAATATGAGGTATAATAGAGTATCTGTTGACCGGACTAGTCTTGTCCCATCTGGGTTGTTTGGCTGACATATCAAAAGGGATTCCGTTCCCGAGGGTGTGAGGCCACATAAAAGAGCTGCATAACCCAATACCATCATACTTACGTTCATTATTAACCACTTGGATTGGAGAGCAGGTACTAATATTGCGGATTGATGTATTTTAGTTAAAAAACCCAAAGTAGCAAAGCCTTGTGTAAAAATAGCACTTGGCAGGATTATTGCACTTAAATAATTTTTATTTTTGAAATACAAAATGATATGAATAATGGAGAAATTCCATGAAAGGAAGATTAATGATTCATATAAATTACTTAGTGGGAAATGCTTCGATCCAACGAGTGACTAATAATCCTGTTTTGGAAGTTTTGCATAATAGTATCATTATGAACTCCATCAAAAACTTATCTCTGCATGTGTATGTGTGTAACACTAAGTTATCAGTCATCCATTAATATTGCATTCAATTTTGCAATCAACGATATTTATGGTTGAGAATACCCTCTCAATATTTATGGCTGAGAATACCCTTTCGACTATAGTCGTTGCAACCGATAAGATTAATGCTAAAGTTAAGAACAAATACACTAATGGATATACTTTGTCTCTTTAGTTTCCACCATTCTCTTGGCAAGTATTAATTGTATTTTTACAATTTTAGTGGGGGCCTGTGCTCCCACTGGTCACGAACTACCTTTGTCTTTTACGGCACATGGTGATTTCGAAAGAATCATGATACGGACATGGTGGCGATACGTCAAAAATTACATTTCTTATTTATATATTTGACATGTTTAGGACTTGGACAATGATCGATGTTTTTAGAGTTTTTTTCTTTTGTTTTTTCAATTTTAGTCAATATGTTTCAAATAATTAGACCCCTGAAAGATTCTTTTTTAAAATTTCACTAGAACATTAGGCGTGCCCATGATTGGACACGTATGTGATGTTGTGTCCTATATGAAAAAATAATTAAAAAAATTAGGACACGCCTCATGACGTGTCTGACACGTGCCCGATATTAGTTTTATTATGATTATATTAGTTTTATTATTATTATCCGGTGTGGGTAGGCACACCATATCTTATTATGTGGTCTCGTTATTCTATAAATAAATCGTTGCGTGCCCTATTAGGGTTAACGCCTTCATTAAACTTAATACTATTTGTTTAGCATGGTATCAGAGTTATCACCCAAACCTCATCCCCCAACATTGCCACCCACCAACACCACCATTTTCAGCATCGCAATCCACCATACCACTCTCCAACAGTCACTGAAACCCTAACCCTCGCCACTGACCACGCCAGTCTCAACCTCCAGCGCCAAAACCTACCACAGTCATCACCTCTGGCACTGAAACCTACCACAGCCACCACCCGCCGAAATCCATATCCCTGCCCCCAACAGTCACCGACAGGCGCCGAACCCGCCAAACTATTATCATTCGCGTTGAAACCCACACACCAGTCCACTCCTGGCTTCGAAACCCACCACAACCACCACCTCAAGTGCTGACAACCCCAAACTAGTCTCCCCAAGTCACCGACAGCCACTGACGTCGCCGAACAAGTTGCCGCCACCAAAATAGTCGCCGACCTCACCAAAAACCCACTAAACAATCTCCACAGTCACCGATCGTGCCCTAAAAACAGTCTCTGATCATTTAAACAGTTACCGGAACCCTAGAAAAGTGGTCGGTTGTCGGAAAAATCGCCGAACTAGTCGCACAAGTTTCGGCAGTTCTGTTTTTCCATCTCCCCCACTGCGTCCCTTCATTCATCCGTGCAATGGCCTGCTTTCCATTTAACAACAAGTTATGTGTTGTCCAATTATTGTTGATACAGTGAGGGTTGTCTGGTTGTGGATTCTCTGGTATTTGAACAAGAATGTCATCGGAGGGTGATAAGTCTGCTACCCGGACTTCTGGGACTGCTGAGTCTTTGACGGATACCGGACGACCAATGAGAACTGAGATATTCTCTTCTTCTACTCGACTTGCTGATGAGAAGCTTGACGGTGCTTCTGCTTATCTCTTGTGGCGGAAGAATGTGTTGAAATCTTTGTAAGGCATGAAATTGGACTCCCACCTATTTAACGATGCCCATGATCATAGTTATCCTATTTATCGTACTTGGATACGAGACGATGCTCGTCTCTTCAGTCAGATTATGAATTCTATGGACCGCAGTGTCAAGATTTTGGTTGCCAGTGCCGATATGGTAAAAAAAATCTGGGGGACTCTGGAGGATATCTATTCCTCCACAAATGACTTATCGCGCCTTTATGATGTGATGCGAGGCTTCTTCTGCTCGTAACAGGCTGGTCGTTCTCTTCAGGAGCACTTTATGGGATTTAAAGTGCTTGCCGACGAGTTTGATTGGCTTCTTCCATTCACCAGTTCTATCAGTAAGTTTCAGGAACAGCGGATGCAGATCCGCGCGACATGGCTCATTCACAGATTCTTGCTGGGACAGATATTCCTACATTATCTGAGACTTTCCTTGGGTGAGTCGTTCGATGCGCTGTGATGACACCCGACCTTCCTCTGATACTAACGATCAGTCTTCCCTTGTTGCTTCTCAGGGAGGCAATGGAACTCGTGGTTGTGGCCGTGGTAGGGGCCGTGATGGAGGTCGAACAGGCGGGGGGCTCATGAGACTTGTTCTTGCCACTATTGTGAGATCCAGGGCCATATTCACAGTAAGTGTTATAAAGTACATGGAAGACCATCCCCCGTGGCTAATGCTATTGCGAGTACCCCCAGGTAGACTCGGCTTCCTCTTCTCAGAAGCAACTCGTAGAGATGACCCCAGCTGAATATGAGCAGTATATTCAGTCTCGAGTTACTAGCCCTAGTCCTCCCGCTTATGCTGCCGCTACCTTCGCAGGTAGTCCTAGTACATGTCTGACGACTACCCTATCTACTTGGGTGATTGATTCAGGTGCCTCCTATCATATGGCTGGTTCTGCAGGTATCTTATCTGACTATCAGGTGACTCCTAAACATCGTGGTGTTCTTGTGGCTAATGGATCTTCCTTATCGGTTAAGGGGGTGAAGTTGCTACCCCCACGCCGTCCTTAACCTTACCTAATGTCTTACATACTCGTGGGAATCTATTTAACTTGTTATCAGTCAGTCAGCTTACTAATGATCTTAACTGTTGTGTGACTTTTTATTCCGATGGTTGTGTTTTTCAAGATCTTACGACGAAGAAGATTATCAGTAGAGGTTGAGTGTCTGATGGGCTATATTTGGTGGAGGAGGTGGCTGCTACGGCCTGCTCTGCAGTTTCTTCTCCTAGTTTTGGGGCTCATTGTCGTTTGGGGCATCCCTCTATATCTAGTTTGCATAGTCTTTGTCCTCGTTTTCGTTCTATTTCAAATATTGAGTGTGAATTGTGTCGGTTAGCAAAGCACCTACGTGTGCCTTTATTACCTCGGGTCAATAAACGAGTTTCGGTTCCTTTTTCTTTAGTTCATTCAAATGTTTAGGGGCCCTGTCCAGTCGAGTCTGTTTTTGGATTTCGTTATTACGTTATATTTGTGGATGATTATTCTCGTGCGACTTTCTTATATCTTATGCGATATAAATCTGAAGTAACATCTATTTTCTCTTCTTTTTGTACGGAAGTGCAAACCCAGTTCAAAGCTCAGGTTAAATGTTTACGCAGTGATAATGGTGGCGAGTATCTTTCAACCCAGCTGAAGACTTTTCTGTCCACACATGGCATTATTTATAAGACTTCTTGCCCAGCTACCCCATAGCAGAATGGTGTCGCTGAGCGCAAGAACCGCCATTTTATGGAAACTGCTCGAGCTCTCTTGTTTCAGATGCACGCACCTAAGAAATTCTGGGGGCATGCCGTGTTAACTGCTTGTTACTTGGTCAATCGGCTCCCCTCTCAGGTACTTGGTGGATAAATTCCGATGGCCGTCCTTTCTCCCGGGAAGAGCCTTTTCTCTCTACCCTTGAGAATTTTTGGGTGCCTTTGTTATGTTTATGACACTCATCCCCAGCGGACGAAGTTAGATGTTCAGGTTGCCAAATGTATTTTTCTTGGTTATTCGAAGACTCAGAAGGGGTACCGCTGTTTTTGTCCATCTCTACACAAGTTCCTTGTCTCCCAGGATGTTGTCTTTGTGGAGTCTATTCCTTTCTTTTCTGCGTTGGATTCAGTTGTGTCGGGGGTTGGGAGTTCTGATATTCAAAGTCTTGATTTTTTAGTGTCTTGCTTGCCCTTGTTTTCTTCTGCTGGTGCTTCTTTTACTGCGGGGTTCTCGCCGCCTTCTCCATCCACTTCTTCAGGTTCATTGGACCTCTCCTCTGCTGAGCCAGTCTTCTTTTTGGCGGATCCTCTTCCCATGGTAAGTGCTCTTCTTTCTGACGATACTGCCCTTATTGCTACTCGAAAATCTTATCGGACTTGCAGGGATCATCTTCTCTATACCACCTCCTACAAGGGTCTTTCCGCCTCCTTACAGGTTTGTATTGCCACCCTAGATTAGGCCGTTGTTCCTCGTACTGTTACCGAGGCCTTAGTCGACCCTGGCTGGCGGGGTGCTATGTTGGAGGAGATGCAGGTTATTGAGTCCACCTCGACTTGGTCCATTGTTTCTCTTTCGGAAGGTAAACTGGCTATTGGCTGCAAATGGGTCTTCACAGTCAAGCTCAATTCTGATGATTCTCTTGCCCGCTTGAAAGCCCGTCTTGTTGCCAAGGGGTTTGTTCAGACGTATGGAATTGATTATTTTGAGACCTTCTCTCCCGTTGCCAAGATGGCCTCTGTTCGCCTATTTATGTCTCTTGTTGCCACTCGCCATTGACCTTTGTATCAGTTTGATGTGAAGAATGCTTTTCTTCACGGCGATTTGCAAGAGAAAGTCTATATGGAGTAACCTCCCGGTTTTGTTGCTCAGGGGGGGTCTCAGCTGGTATGTCGTCTCCATCGCTCTCTTTATGGATTGAAGCAGTCTCCACGGGCATGGTTTGGTCGCTTTAGCATAGTTATGCGCCAATTTAGTCTCCTATAGTCCGGAAAAGACCACACTGTGTTTTATCGACGTTCTTCTGCTGGCTGTATTCTATCTATCGTCTATGTTGATGATATTGTTATCACATGTGATGATACGGTAGGCATTTCTGAGTTGAAGTTATTTTTGAAATCTCAGTTTCAAACTAAAGATTTGAGAGAATTGAAATATTTTCTCGGCGTTGAGGTAGCACGCGGCAAGAAGGGTAACTTTATTTCCCAGCGAAAATACGTGTTGGATATTTTAGCTGATGCGGGGCTTCTGTGAGCAAAGGGGGTCGAGTCACTTATTGACCCGAGTGTCAAACTCCTCCCTGACGAGGGTGATGCTTTTCCTCATCCTGACCGATATAGAAGAATGGTTGAAAAATTGAACTATCTGACAACAATGACAAGACCGGATATCGCCTTTCCTGTGAGTGTGGTGAGCCAGTTCATGGCTGCGCCTTGGGTCCCACATTGGAATGCCGTGGTTCGAATTTTACGATATCTCCACAGTAACCCTGGTAAGGGGCTACATTTCAGTGATTATGGCTACTCTATTATGAAAGGGTATTTTGATGCAAACTGGGCCGGACGCCCCATTGATCGGAGGTCCACTTCTGGATTCTCCATATTTATTGGTGGCCATCTTATCTCTTGGAAAAGTAAGAAGCACGATGTGGTTTCTCGGTCGAGTGCTGAAGTCGAATATCGGGTCATGGCTTTGGAGACAACTGAGATTTTATGGCTCCGTCAGTTACTTAGTGAGTTGGGTGATTCCTGTCTCGGCCCAACAAAATTTTGGTGTGATAATAAATCTGCAGCATATATTACTACAAATCCAGTATTTCACGAGCGCACAAAACATATCGAGGTGGACTGTCATTTCATTCGGCGTGAGTATCAGAATGGTGCGATCGTGTTTGGCTTCGTTCGTACTGGAGATCAATTGACGGATATTTTAACTAAATCAGTTCTGGGTCCTTGGGTTCGATACATATGTGACAAGCCGGGCATGCTTGTTATATATGCGCTAGCTTGAGGGTGTAGTTAGCTTTATTATGATTATTTTAGCTTTATTGTTATCCGGCCACATCTTAGTATGTGGTCTTCTTGTTCTATAAATAAACCGTTGCGTGTTCTATTAGGATTAACGCCTTCATTAAGCTTAATACTATCTGTTTAACACCCGACAAGGCTATGACACCTATATTGGCGTGTCTGTGCTTCCTAGAATTTAAAACCCTCATCTATCTTAGTTCAATGCATAGTTTAGTATAAATATCCACAATAAACTGTCTCATCCATCTGCTTCCTTAATCAAAACAGAACCTCCTGTTGGGATTTATTAGGCTTTTCAGTGAATCACACCATTGGCATGACATGTAGGCATATACGGGAGCTCTCGGTCTACTTGTATTTACCCTTGCACCTTTTTCAGCATTCTAACTCATCAGTTGCCTTCAATGTGATGCCAACTTTGTAGTATTGTCTCGATCGATTCTGAGCTGAATGGGGGAGATATAGCCACCCTAATGCTTCTTGGGAAAGGAAAGTTGAGAGTGAATGCAAAATAAATAAACAAAGAGAGTGTTTGCAAAATATGACCACTTCAGTGGAGGCTAGTGTGTTCAACGAGATCAGAACATACTACACGGATGCCATTTATGATTGATTCTTTAGCATTTTCTATGCATCTGTTGGGGAATGTATTTTCATGTTTTCCCAGGATATACATAAAGAGATATCTAGTCTTTTATTAGGAAGTGCAGGTGGCTGCTCTATTATCTAGCTGTAACGTTCTGTTTTAGCTGTACCATTAGGCTATTAGCTATATATTTACATAAATTGATTTGTTCATCACTTATGTGACTTCAAGGTACTGTAGACAAATACTGTAATATGTCCAAAGTGAAATAGCACCCCAATGCACAAGCCTCCCATCACTATGGGAATTGGGTCCGGTAAGGGTGTACACAGGTTTAGTCCCTCATACAGAGAGACTGTCTCCATGTTTCAAACAGATGACACCATGCCACATTCAACGAACTTATGGTTGCGCGTTGCGCCAGGGCCTACTCTTTAGTCTGCTTACCTATCAAAAAATGAGTGTAATTAGTTTGTTGGAACCTCAATCCAAGCTGCTAGTGGTTGTTTATTGGAACCTCAATTCAAACAGCTAGAGTGGTCTTGATTTGGTTTAATTGTTAGATTTAGCATCTGTTCAGTCTTTCACAAGCTCCCAAATTGGAAATTATTGGTTAGTTCACTCTGGGGTTTGGGCTTATATGCTAGGTATAATGTCTTATAACCCAGAACTGGGTTTTTTTTCTTTATTT
>JAOTRH010012152.1:0-23037 GCA_034768845.1 Heliamphora exappendiculata
GGGGCAGTCAAATTGACACGATTTAAGTTAACAGGGTCAGACCTTAAAGAGTGAGGTTTACAGGAAATTATGACGCTTGACAAAGAAGAATTGAGAAATGATCATATGAAAACTAATTCCACCTAAAAATAACAATGTTTTTCAAAGTAATATGTTGAGAAAGTCATACTTCGTGATCAATTGAAATATTTAACTAGTGTTACTAATTCCATCATTGCTTTCACTATTTTACCACCTCCAATATCTTGACAATAAAGCAACAATCTTTCAAATCTGAAACTTACCATTGATGCATTCATCAAAATTTCATATAAGCAAGACAGAAATCCCAGCAGTGAACAACAGATAGAACCTCATCAGAGATTATTGTTCAGTAACAAAATTAAGATCTCAATAGTTAAAGTAATCAATTCTGCATGTGCATAATGTGAAAATTATAAGATAATTCTCAACCATTTTGTTGAAGCATTAAACCATTGAAAATAGTATCCAACCAATCTAGGAATCCATTGCTCAAAAATTTACTAATCTTGTCACTCAGCTACAACAATATGGATGGGCTTCAGGACTCATGCTTTGGTCAGATTGCCACACAAGTCACCGGTTTGCATTGAAAAAGAGAGGAGCTAGATAACAAACATAAGCAATCATCTAGATGACTGCTCTGCTAGCCAATGCATTCAATAACACAACTTAATCATCAACTGGCTACCACCGCTCAACCCATGACAACCACCAGGTGATTCAATTGAGCAATAGCCAGAACACAATGCCTGGGCACCAGCTAATTAACACTATGGGAGGAATTTTTTAAAGAGTATTTATGTTCTCACTTTCCACAAAAAGAGCAGCAGAACTGCAGGTATCGTAGAAGATCTATAAACTACAAACTTGTAGAACAGATCTGCCAACAATACATTCTTGCATATCTCTAACATTTGTATGATCAAGAAGGGAAATAACAGCTATAAGTAGTGTAACATTAGGTTTTGGGAAGTAAACCGAAGCAAGAAAAATCTCTATT
Organism: Heliamphora exappendiculata; assembly: GCA_034768845.1. Classification (NCBI taxonomy): domain Eukaryota; kingdom Viridiplantae; phylum Streptophyta; class Magnoliopsida; order Ericales; family Sarraceniaceae; genus Heliamphora; species Heliamphora exappendiculata. The sequence continues at coordinate 1,025 of JAOTRH010012152.1, forward strand.
GGTTAACCTCTTGGCGAGAGGGATTGATGAGATAACCATCCGTAGGGGAAATTCAAAGAAGAAAGTAAAAGGGAATAATTAATGGACATGCTATGATTTTTTTACACTACTATTTTTATTTTGGCAGAGTGCAGGAGAAGAAGGGATAGAGTGCAAATGAGAAAGAAGATACGTCCATACAATCCTCAAAATTTCTCATATAAACCTAGACATCTCCTGCTATCCAGTTTACCAATCCCAAAAAAAAAAAAATACTGGGTTTCATGTCTGCAACCCTTCCGGTTATCAATTGTTTGTTTGTTTAAGCCTGGATACTGAATGCTTCCAATCAACTAGATCTTAACTCGTTTTTGTATTACATAATATATAATTCACCCCACTTGACTATTTCAAATACACTTTAGAAACAATTCTTAAAATCTTCTGAAAGTACGAAAGACAAAAAGAAAAAGGAATCCTTATTCTACCAATATAAGCAGACAAGAGGGAAAAGAATCTACAAGCCCATGCGAGTGGAAGGAAAAAAAAGTGTCTCAGCAGTCTTACAAAATCTTGTTATTTAACATTAGAAGGAAAAAATGAAAATCAAACAAAAAGACAATGATGCCGCTGCCTTAGCGCAAAACCATATTTGACACAAGTAGTGTATGAAACACCAATGGAAGGGAGAGAATTCGCAATTCAAGCATACTCCATGGATTATTCTTGTGCAAGCATATACAAGGAATAATGATCATGATGGCCTACGAGCATGGTGACTAACAAACCATTAAAAAAAACATATCGCATGCTTACTAATAGAATTGATTTATTGAGGGAATTTAACAGTAATAATTGGAAAATTTCATATACTTACAGCATTGGTGAAAGCAGATAAAACCTCTAGCCTCTTGTACCTAGTGTAAAAGACGAAGTGTGAGTCTCTGATTATTCAATGCGGAGAGCATAAAAGAAATTTTGAGATCTTAGAGAAAAGTTAGAACATTACGTTTGTGGAAAGATCTCCATTTTCAAAGACGGGTCTCCATGAGTAGATTGTGATTGAAGCAGGGAATTCAGGAATACCCTCAAGTAGGAGGGTGATTGAAGCAGGGAATTCAGAAATACCCTCATTACTTCATCGTAGACTTGAACACGAGGGTGAAGATGCGCGACGGGTGCGGGGTGAACCAACGCCCGAGATGGATGGCGCATGGTGGCGCGACAATCACGACGGCCGCACAAATCATCGCGACGGCGGCGCAAGGATGGCGTGAGAGAGAGAGAGAGAGGTGCTCTGCTAGGGTTTTGGTCTGGGAAGTTAGATCTGGGAAAGGAGACCTCTGTTTCTTGTTACCTGATTTCAAAACCTTCATCCCAGAGTCTGAGCCACCGCCCACCGCTGTCACCATCAACGCTGCCATCGAAGCCCTCCACATCTTTATTAGCATCCCCGCCCAAAGCACTAGACGGACTCAACCGGAGCGGCCATTGTCGGAGAGTTTCTGAGAAGTGAGAGCTCTAAGGTCTCTGGGAAACCCTAAACATGTGGATCGTTTCGTAAGGAAATGTTTCGGAGGCGATAGAACGAGAATATTTTTTAGAATGCCAGAACTAACGGGGGACGGAGGGAATTAAAAAGTTTAAATTTTGTTTTAGTTAATTTTTAATCATATTTATAAGTAAAAAATGTGCTTAAAAATTAATTTATTGTTATATTTTTTAATAAACGAGATAAAAAATATAAATAATTTTACTTTATTTGATAAAATGAAATTAAAAATTTTGCTTAGGTACTCTTTGATAATGTTATATTTTCTATTTTCTGTTTTTGTTTTTTAAATTTTTCGTAAACTGTAAACGAAAATATATTTGGTAATTATTTTTGTTTTTAAAAAATTGTAAACAGTTTTCAAAATTTACAAAATTTTAAAAAACAAAAAAAATGCGTTTTCACTTGTTTTGTAAACAAATTTTGATTGAATTCATCTGTAACTTCCAACTATCACTTTTCAAACATTTATATTACCAAATATGTTTTTATTTTTGTTTTTTTATAAACATAAACAAAAATATATTTTTTACTTTTTGTAAATAAAAAATAAAAAACTGTAAACGTTACCAAACGGGCCCTTACATTTTTTATCACACTTTTATAAAAAGTTAAATCTTTTTAATTTTTTAAGTGTGATCTTTTAACATTATTGTAGTAGTGTGACTTTGTCAAATTACCTACACATGTCATCCACCACGTTTTTGTACTTTTCAACTTGTTCTCTTTTACCTCGTAGTGTCTTGGGGTGAATTCCACTATGAAATCTGCTAGTATTTATCCTTTGTACGATGTTCAGGGTGCGTATGTGATGTCAAACTGACCAAGTTCAACTGACCACTGCATCAGCCTTCCTAACATCTCGGGTCTTTGTAGCGCTTTCCTCAACGGCTAGTCAGTTAAGACCACGTTGGTGTGCGTCTGAAAATAGGTCAGAGTCTCCTAGAAGATACGATCAAAGCGAAGGCTAACTTCTCCATCTGGGGGTACTTGCTCTCCCCTCCTTGAAAAGCATTGCTAATAAAACACACCGACTTTTGCAGCTTTTTCTCCTCCCTTACTAAAGTTAAACTGACGATTGTCTGTGATACAGCTAAATACAAGTACAAATCTTCATGCAGTGTTGGGTTTGATAACAGTGGATGCGTAGCTAAATACTTCTTCAGCTCGCTAAAGGCATGGTTGCACCCATTATCCCAACTGAATGTCTTTTTCAGCGTTTAGAAGAAGGGTAGGCATTTGTCTGTCGCTCGAGAAACGAAATAATTGAGAGCAGCCATTCTCCCTGTGAGCCTTTGTACTACCTTGACGCTGCTTAGGGCTTTCATTTGCAAAATTGCCTCAACCTTGTCTGGGTTGGCTTCAATTCCCCCATGGCTAACCACAAAACCCAAAAATTTTCTAGACGACACCTTAAAGGTGCACTTGGCTGGGTTCAATTTCATCTCGTATCTCCTTACTCCTGCACATGCTGATCAGCTTTTTTGCTCTTCACGAGCATATCATTGACATAGACGTCAACGTTTATACTTATCTAATTTTCGAACATTGAGTTGACTAGGCACTGGTAAATTGCTCCTGCATTCTTTAATCCAAATGACATAACTCGATAGCAAAACATCCCCTTAGAGGTGATGAACGATGTCTTGTCCTGATCCGGGACATACATCATGATTTGGTTATAACCTGAGAACGCATCTATAAAGCTGAGCAGCTCATGGCTTGCGGTGGAATCAACCAGTAGGTCAATTTTGGAGAGGGGATAACTATCCTTGGGGAAATATTTGTTCAGATCTGTGAAGTCAATGCACATCCTCCATTTTTCATTTGTCTTCTTGCCATGACAACATTTGCAAGCCATTCAGGGTATGTGACCTCCCTAAGTAAACCAATCTCTCTGAGCTTCCTCACCTCTTCACTGATCGCCTCATTTTACTGTGGTGCAAATACTCTTTGCTTTTGCCTAACTGGCTTGGCCTTGGTGTCAACATTAAACCCGTGCACAACAAAAGCTGGATCAATCCCCGGTATATCATGATGAGTCCAGGCAAAGACATCTTTATTTGATTTGAGGAAAGCTCTTAACGGCTCCTTTACTAGCTTCCAACTTGACCCCTGTCTTCAATACTTTTCACTGTTCAAAGTTTTCGATGATGAAATCCTTCAGATCTTCTGCTGGCTCGCCCCTTTTAAGCTCATCTTCAATCCTCACTTCCATCTCTTCAATGTGCAGCGCCTCTTTCTGCTTTAGCTCCCTCAAGGATGTAACATAACATTCTCTTGCTGATGTCTGGTCTCCTCTTGCATGCCCTATTTCCTGGCTTACGGGAAACTTCACTAGTAAGTGGTGCGTGGTGTAGACACCCCAATTTGACATCGCCTAATCTTAGGCGAATTCAATGATAAAAACAAGTGAATTCGTGCCTCGATACAATCCTCAAAAAGTGATCTAAGCTCGGTATTTGATCCAAGCTCGGTATTTGAACCCGGGGCCTTCACACCAATAAAATTTTGTCGAACCATCGAAACTTGCTACCCAAGTAAGGCAACTGCCAACTCTCATTGAGACGACCGCCATAGAACTTTGTGGAAATCCTAGCCAAAAGTGGCGACCACCACCTACCATCGTGGCGACCGCCATAGAACTTTGTGGAAACTTTCAAAAACATGGTGACCGTCAACTTTCATTGTGGCAACCGCCAACTCCAAATGGCCTGACGTGTCCCAAAACGTGGCAACATTTCATTGGTTGAAGAATTCTATAAATATCGTACCCCAGCGTACGTTTTCAGTACGAATTTTGAGTGAGAGAGACTCTGCCGGCATATCGAGCAATCCCGAACCCCGACGCTGAAACCCTGCCGAACCTCCGACCGACATTGAAGTCTTGCTTGGATCACCACCCGAGAATTGGCCAATTGGAGCACAATCCCGACTTGAGGATTCCACAATTCAAGTACTTTGTTTGGATCCTCGATCATTCTAACCCTATTCTCTCTCTTTTGGATAATCGGGTTACATTTAATTTTAGTTCAAGTACTCATTCTTTTTTACATAGTTAATCTTGTCTTTATTTAATTGCCTTCATTTAGTTTAATCCTTTAATCTGATACTTAATTAACACATTTACATCAAGTGCATTGTTGTTTTCTTTAATATATACATCAAATTACTGCTAATATAATTAAACGATACGATAAAATAATGTCGATATTGCTGTAATTCAAAACACTTACATTAAAATGGTTATAATCGTTAATATTATACCCACTTAAATTTAGCATTTCATTTCTTTCATTTTTTTTTTCTTTTATGCTAATTTAATGTCATACCGTTCCTTTTCTTTTTATTTTCTTTAGTTAGTCTAATTTTCTTTCACTAGCATTCTATTTTATTTTTATTTTTATTTTCTATAAATATTAATTTAATGCTCCATTTTTTTTAGCTTAATATCTCCGTTATAGTTTTTATTTTTCATATTAATGTAATTCCTTTTTCTTGTATTTTATTTTCTTTGCTTCCTTATAAATGTTTCATTTAGTATTCTTTTTTTCTTTTAATATTAATTAATCTTTAATACTAACATGCCTTTTCTTTTCTTTCTATGGTAATATAATTTTATTTTTCTTTTAATATTCTATCTTATTTTTTTTCTTTTCTTTTACTGTCAACTTAAATTAATTTTTTCTAGCATTTCTTTTCTTTTTCTTTTCTCTCAATATTAATATAATTTCTCTTTTAGTACTTATTCTATCTTTCTTTTTCTTTTATTTCATTAAATCTAAAAATCATAAAAAGTCCTTTAGGCTAGTTTTCTTTTCTTTTTTAAAATGTAATTCTCTTTTGTTTATTTTTTTTTGTTTTCATTCATCTCTTTTAAAGAAAATGTAAAATGAAAGTAATTAAATTTTCTTCTCTTTCAATAGTTTAATAATATTTTCTACTATTTTCATGTTTTTCTTTGTAAACTTTTTCTTTATTTTTTTTTTTAACTTTCGAAATTTTCTGTGTTATAAAATTCTCATCTCGTTTTCTTTGACAGTAAGCCTTCTTTTAGTATAAAATTTTCATACATCTTTTTTTACATTTAGTTTTTTTTATTTGTCTTTAATGTTGATTTAGTTTATTTTTTATTATGCACGTTTTTTTTATTCTCTTTAAATGCATGTTTAAACTTGTTTAGCTCATTTTTATAACAAATTCATGTTTAGGAAGTTTTGGTAACTTCTAACATGCTTTATTATTTTATGCATATCATAATAGTTTAGGTCATTTTTGTGAATATTGCATGTGGTAGTGTTTCATGTATCCTTTTAGTTAGAATTGCACAGGGCTTTGGATTTTATCCATTTATTTGTTCTAATTTAAAGTGTTATATAAATATTTTATGTATTTTCTAAATTTGATTTTAGATGTTCTCTCTTTATCTCCATTTTTTTTACTTGCATGCATTTGAGAAATTCTGTTAAAGAACCTATGATGATTAGTAGAGGCCAATCATATGGTTGGGCGAACATAGTGCTTAACACCTTTTTCGATTCGTACCTTAGTTCCCGAACCCTGTTTCACTGGTTAACGTTCTCAAGATTAGTAAGTCATTTTTGATTTTCTAGTTTTTCTCGAAAACTAAGTGGCGACTCTATTTTTAATAAAAATGAGTTTTCAAAGTTCGGTTTTCAAGGTGTTAAAATATTTTCCAAAACATATTTTGAATTCTCTTATTTTTGTCCCTAAATCCCAACGCCACAGTATTTTCTGACAACTCCGCTAGGGACTGATTCCCAAAATTAAATAAGAGAGCTAGACTTGAAAACATCATTGGTTCTTAAAAAAATTTCTCATTTATATTTTTGCATGCATATGCGTTGTTCTTCAATCCCCCCTGCCTGGTCGATCTGATACCCTGAACATTCATCCGTTTCGAAGATTGTTGGAAAAACGGGCAACCCTTACTGACTGTACGCTATCATAGGTACAGTAGAAGAATTTGGGCGTACTGTTTGACCATGACCTGCCCCACTCCAGACATGGGAGGTATATACCTGACTCTATTCAGAAGATACCATTTTTAATTGACCAAAATCGACCTTTCACATAAAGTGAACTTAAAACCCCCCAATTAGGTGCTGCTAACCCTAGTAAGATTATGTATTTTTCTTTATTGTATGTTTTGATTGTATATTGTTAGATCGAATTAGACTAGTTCCTTTCCCAGGTTCGGCCCGAGTTTCTTGTTGTCCTTTGATTAGATTAGTTTTGCCTTCGGGTTCTTACCCAGGTTTTTGCTCTTCACCTCGTTCGGTTTTTCACACCGTAGTTTTCTTCCCGGGGTCATGCCCGTGTTTTCTTTTAACACCTCTAGGATAATCTCTCTCTCCTCCGGGTTCTTCTCGAATTGTCCATTCTTCTTACTTGATTGTATTAGGCTTCTTCCCAGGGTCATGCTCGTGTTTCGTTTTAAGGTCTTTTAAGATAATTTCTTCCCCCTATGGGTTCTTCTCGACTTGCTAATTCTATATCCCATTTTCATCTAGGCTTGCTTTCTTCAAACCCCTTTCTTTCGACCTATGTGAGAAAGTTTTGTTTTTCCACCATTAGGCTGCCGGTTTTCCTCTTAGGTCGAATCAGCCTCTTAAGGGTTAGAATAGTCTTCTTGTCGGAACGCCGTACGCTTAGATAAAACTTTTTCTCTAGAACTTGGTTGATCTATCCCCTTTGGTTCTCATCCTAGGTTTCCAGATGTTCAGTTGTTATGCTAGTGGTATGAGCCCGACATGGGCCTTATTTTAGTTTCAGCAATTTTTGGGTATTTAGAATATTTGCTGTCTATTGTCTAAATTCTTTCAAAAAATATCTGAGACTGGTTATTCTACTTGTGGGTTCAGGTTTTTTTGTGGGTTACGATTGATCAAAAAAAGTACAGTCGACATGAGTTTGGGTAAGATCAGAATCAGGCAGACTTCGTAGAGTTTTCGAATCAACAGTCATGGCAGAGAACGAAGTTAATCTGACAGCCCTGATGAGGGCTATTACTGAGATACAGCGGGCTGTGGGGCAGCAGACCCAAGCTCAAACTCATTGTCAAGCATAGATACAAGCAATTTAGGCCCATATGCTCGGTGTAAATGGGCAGCCAGACAATACGAATGAGAATGGCAAAGATTTTTGGGATGACAACCAAGGACCAGAGATACCGCAAGTTGCTGTGCCACCTCAGGTTCTCCGCCCGATTGTGGTAGAAGATGAAAATACCGCTTAGTCTAGAGAATCCGCACTAGCAGAAGATATTGATCAAATGGAAAAGGTGCTGAGGAAAGCTAAAAGAGTAGAATAATATATTCTGGATGTAGGTGATTTGAGCTTATTTTCGGATGCAAAACTGCTTGAGAAATTCAAGAAGCCAGAAATAAAAAAGTTTGACGGCACTAGGGATCCCCGTATCCACCTAAGAATGTATGTTGGCACCCTCTCCCCCATGGGGATCGATGATCAGCTTAAGGCCCAATTGTTCCATCAGTCGCTTTCTGGGGCTGCGCAAAGATGGTTTCTCTCTCTAAAAGTGGCCAAAACTAGAACATGAAAAGATATAGCCACAACCTTCATCAGCCAGTATAGCTACAACGTCCAGCTGGACGTCACTACTCAAGAGCTTGAAACAATCCGACAAGAGAATTGGAAATCTTGTGTCGACTTTCTGACCCGTTGGAGGGGTAAAGCTGCAAAGATGACGAACAGCCCCATTGAAAAAGAACAGGTGAGGATTGTGGTTAAAAATTTGTAGTCTCCGTTAAGGGGCTACCTTATCACGTAGTCGCTTTCAACTTTTGAGCAGTTGTTCAACGCTGGAGTACAAATTGAGGATACTGTCTAATCTGGTGATATCGAGAAAACAAAACCTAGTCAGAAACCACCAAGGACTTTTCCCACAACCAATCAAAATCCATCCGCAGCAACTAACCTCGTGTCCCGCTCGGGCAAGGTGAACCTTTTGAACCATTCTTCCTCCACCCATCAAACAAGCAACCTTTCGCAGTCGGATAATGGTTAGCAAACACAACAACTGCCACGAAGAATTTTCACCCTTCTCAACATCTCGTTATCCACTGCTCTAAATCGTCTGGTAGAGAAAGAAATCATCAAGGTACTAGATTTTATACCAGTACCCGACCGCTTCCTCCGAGATACAATGCCTCTCGATACTGTGCTTTCCATCAGAATCACGGACATTTAACTGATAAATGTATGTGGCTCCGCCATGAGATCCAGAATCTCATTGACAACAAAGTGATCCCTCCTCCATCCGTCACCCCGAAATCGAATGTCACTGCAAACCCACTGTCAAATCATGCCAGGCAGGTTGGGATAAATTACATATCTTTGGGAGGATCGGAGGACCCAAGTCACCACATCTGTTCAGCACACCTACCACGCCCTCATGTTGCAATAACTGAGAACCAAATAGTATGCTCATTCGTGATGATTAGAGGCAGTCGTGATAAGATGGAAGAATGGAATGATGATGCCTGTGAATGGTATCGACTGATGATCCAAACCTACCAACAAGAGGAAGAGCGCAATGAAGAGGATGACTGGCCATTGGATTACCCGACTCGACCTTATGGGTTCAGTCATGTACTTGATGGAATCAACCTTCCCCGACTTTTTGAGGAAAAAGTACACGTTGACGACATGCAATCCTATTGGCTGGTTAGGATTGTATTAAAATCTGATGGGATCGAATGGACTAATTTTTGGGCTGTTCAGGAGCAGCATGTGAACTTTATCGAAGATGACATCTGGGAGAAGGTTGACAATATATGGGCTATCGAAGATGATCAGGAAAAAAGGGAAAGGGCAGCCGTTAGCAACTTATGTGATTCGTGGGCGTTTAACCTCTACACCTAGACGAAGTGAGACAAACTGACAATGTGATGCCGGGATTATGGGATCCCGAAGATGGCGTAGAATACCTAACTAGAAGTGAACGACATTTTAAGCCAGCCAAATTAGAGAAAGGACAACCGAGTGAAAAAGGGAAAGAGACAGAGCAAGAGGAGGAGGAGGATGCTGTATTGAGACAATTGAAGAAAACGCAAGCCAACATCAGTATTTAGGGGCTACTGATGGCCTCGCACAAACACAAGCAAGCTCTGCTTAGGGTTTTGAATAAAGCAAGCGTTCCGATAGATGCAACCCCTAAGCAGCTTATTGGGCTTATCCTACCAACCACCGAACCAAGAGTCATTTCCTTTTCTGATAAGAATTTGCCCGCTGAAGGAAAAAAATCACAACAAATCGCTTCACATCACCGTCAAGTGCCTAGAAAAATGGGTTCCGGTAACCTTCATTAATAATGGGTCTTCCTTGAACATTTTCCCATTGCGAACAGCCGTCTGCTTGGTGATGAGACCGGACCAGTTCACTCCCTACGATCAAGGGATGTGAGCCTATGATAGCACAAGAACGGATGTACTGGGACTGGTGTCATTTGCCGTTTCAGTGGGACCACTAGAGACATCAGTTGAGTTTCATGTGCTAGATGTATCGACCTCCTTCAATCTGCTACTGGGCAGGCCAAGGCAGCATGACCCAAGTGTCCAGACAGTACCATCTACCCTTCACCAAAAATTAAAATTAATAAAGAACGGAGCAGTTTTGACCATTCATGGAGAAGACAGCAATCATCCCCCGAAAGGAGGAGAGGGCACGACCCTGTTGTAAGTGCAGCTTAGTGAAAATGATGTGTTGCTCAGTGGTTTTCAGTTTGATGAAGCACAGGCTGTTTAGACCTTGATGAATAAAGAAGAAATGTATGTCAGCCCATGGGCTGTAACGATGATGAGAAAAATGTCCTTTTTCTCGGGCATGGGATTAGGACGCAAGCCGTAGGAAATCCCGGAACCCATTCAGGTATTATCGACTTCACACCATTTCGGTCTTGGGTATAGACCAACGGAAAAAGATATGGAAGGGCTTGGAAGGAGGCAAAAAACTAATTATTCTAGGACACTTTGTCAAGGAAGGGGAAATTTTCCATATTGTGGCTTTCCAGAGCCATGAATCGACGAAAACACCAGTCAAAAGCTTCTTGGGTTGGAGATCTTTTTTAGCCACCAGTTGTCTGACACAGAGGAGGAAGAAATAGTGGAAGGAGAGAAGGAAGAAAAGAAAGTTCAGAAAGAAGATTGGGCTGACAGACTCGACAGTACCGACCTGGGAATGTTGTTCAACGAGAAGATGACTCAACTGCGTATAACTGAATGAGACTGTTTCATGATGGGCTTCAGCACACCAGTAGATTGTACCTAGCTCATCGTCAACGCGGCCACAAAGGAAGTAAAGAATTGATCCATCGAGTCTTTTAGTGTGCAGGTCGTCTATTCTGAGTCCAAGTTTGAGTTGGAGTCTGTAGTCAAGGGCACATCTGTTAGTGTTCCTCTCCCGACTTTTGCTATCCAATTTGTAATTTCCTCTGCATTTAATGACATGAACAAGATTTTCGATTACTCTGTTTTGTTTGATTTATTTCATATGCCTTTCGACAATTTTGAATTCGACGGGATATCCCCGAAAAAATAAAACTTTTCATAAAAAAAGAAAAAAATGAGTGCCCAACCAATAATTGAAGAAATTTTGTCAATAAATCTGGGTAATGAAACTAACCCACAAAATATTCAAATTGACTCTTCTTTATCCTTAGCTGAACAAGAACAGTTAATAACTTTATTAAAAGAATTCAAAGATGTATTTGCATGGTCTTACGAAGATATGCCTGGAATTGATCTTGATATTGTCCAATCCTACATCCCCCTATACCCTGATGCTAAACCGGTTAAACAAAAATTAAGACGGATCCGGCCAGAATGAGTTTTGAAGATCAAAGAAGAAGTTGTCAAACAGATCAATGCTGAATTCCTGATGGTAACTGAATATCCAAGATGGGTAGCCAACTTCGTACCGATTTTAAAGAAGGACAGTCGTATCCGAGTTTGTGTAGATTTTTGCGATCTCAACAAGACTAGCCCGAAAGACGATTTTCCACTACCGCACATCGATGTCTTAGTAGAAAGTACAGCGGGGCATGTCTTGTTGTCATTAATGGATGGCTTCTCTGGATACAACCAGATTTTGATGGATCCCAAAGACAGAGAAAAGACGACGTTCACCACGCCTTGGGACACCTATTGTTATCGTGTGATGCCGTTCGGACTGAAGAATGCAGAGGCAACCTATCAAAGGGCAGCCACTACCTTACTACATGACATGATATATAAGGAGGTTGAAGTGTACGTGGACAATATGATAGTCAAATCCAAGGATCGGGATGGTCACATCACAGCACAGCAAAAGTTCTTTGAGAGGATTCGAAAGTACAAGATGCGACTCAACCCACAAAAGTGTGCCTTTGGAGTCACTGCCGAAAAGATGCTTGGATTTATGATCACTCAACGGGGCATTGAAGTCGATCCTTCAAAGATTAAAGCAATTTTGAAAATGCCTCCTCCGAGGACCGAGCGAGAAGTCAGAGGTTTTCTGGGTACGATACAGTTTATCAGTTGATTTTTTGTAAAGCTGACGACTACCTGTGAGTCGCTCTTTCACCTACTGAAGAAGGGAGTCAAGTTTGAGTGGGATCAGAAATGCCAAGTTCGATGTCGTACGGCAATACCTACAAAATTCACCTATTCTAACTCATCCCGAACCTGATAGGCCACTTATCCTTTACTTGTCAGTGACTGATTCAGTTATGGTATCTATGCTAGCATAGGAAGGCGAGACTAAAATCGAAAAGGCTGTCTACTACCTAAGTAAAAAGATGACCGGGTCAAAAATACGGTACACGCCATTGGAGAAAACGTGTTGGGCTCAGGTTTGGGCTTCCCAAAAATTGAGGCACTACATGTTGTCTTTCACGGTGAACGTCATCTCTCGGATGGACCCGTTGAAGTATCTATTTGAAAAGCCAGCACTGACAGAAGACTAGCTCGATGGCTGCTTTTATTATATGAGTTTGATCTCCAGTATATTACCCAGAAGTCAGTCAAAGGCAGAGCAGTTACAGAATTCTTGGTCGATCAACCAATCGAATGAGGCGAAGACACAGAGTTCCAGTTCTCGGACGAACAGCTGATGGAAGTCAGGGATGACAAGTGGATTCTATATTTTGATGGCGCATCCAAGCAGTATGGCTATGGAATGGGAGTCCTCCTTGTCATTCTTGACGAATCACACGTTCTGTTGTCCCTAAAGCTCAACTTTGAAGTCACCAACAATCAGGCCGAGTATGAAGCATGTTTGGCTAGGTTGGAGGCAGCCTTAGAAGGGCAAGGAAGATGGAAGTCATCAGAGACTCAACATAAGTGGTTTCACAAGCTAGAAGAGAATGGAAGGTCAGGGACGTAACGTTGATTCTTCACCATCAAGAACTAGAGAAGCTTATACCATACTTTGAATCGGTAATTTTCACTCATGAACCATGACTGCAAAACAAATTCGCCGATGCACTAGCCACCCTAGCATCCATGATTGACATACCACCTGGAGTTCGGATGAGACCATTGATAATCGAGCAGAAGAGAAAGCCAGCATATGAAATAACAGCCGTTATTAAAGAAAGCACTGACGAACTCCCATGATATTTCGACATACAGAACTTCATAGAGAAAGGAGAATATCCCAAGCTTGTCAGTAAAAAGGACAAAAAGACGATACGACGACTATCTGCACAGTTTGTCATTTGCGGTGGTAGACTGTACAAACGATGAATGGAAACAGACTATATGTCAAAATGGAAATAGTCGTCGTATATCCCAGGCTTGCCAGTTTGTCTTTTCATTTCTTTCTATGGTAGTGTAGCTTTATTTTTCTTTTAATATTTTGTCATATTTACTTTTCTTTTTTTTTTACTATCAGCTTAAATTAATTTCTTCTAGCATTTTTTTTCTTTTTCTTTTCTCTCAACATTAGTATAAATTCTCTTTTAGCGTTTATTCTATCTTTTTTTCTCTTTTATTTCAGTAAACCTTAAAATCATAATAAGTCCTTTAGGCTAGTTTTCTTTTTCTTTTTTAAATGTAATTCTCTTTTTTTTATTTTTTTTCTTTTTGTTTTCTTCCATCTCTTTTAAAGAATACGTAAAATGTAAGTAATTAGATTTTCCTCTCTTTTAATAGTTTAATAATATTTTCTACCATTTTCATGTTTTTCTTTAAAAACTTTTTTTTTATTTTTCTTTAAACTTTCGAAATTTTCTTTGTTATAAAATTCTCATCTCGCTTTATTTGACAGTAAGCCTTCTTTTAGTATAAAATTTTTATGCATCTTTTTTTATATTTAGTTTTTTTTTGTTTGTCTTGAATGTTGATTTAGTTTATTTTTGATTATGCACGTTTTAGCTATTCTCTTTAAATGCATGTTTAAACTTGTTTAGCTCATTTTTGTAGCAAATTCATGTTTAGGTAGTTTTGGTAATTTCTAACTTGCTTCATTATTTTATGCATATCATGATAGTTTAGGTCATTTTTGTGAGTATTGTATGTAAAAATGTTTCATGTATCATTTTAGTTAGAAATTACACAGGGCTTAGAATTTTATCTCTTTATTTGTTCTAATTTGGAGTGTTATGTAAATATCTTATGTATTTTTCATATTTGATTTTGGATGTTCTCTCTTTACCTTTATTTTCTTTGTTTGCTTGTATTTGAGAAAATTCTGTTAAAGAACCTATGATGATTAGTAGATGCCAACCTTATGGTTGGGTGAACGGGGTGCTTAACATCTTTCTTGATTCGTACCTTAGCCCTCGAACCCTATTTCTCTGGTTAACGTTCTTAAGATCAGTAAGCCATTTTTGTTTTTATTAATTTTTCTCAAAAACTAAGTAGCGACTCTATTTTCAATAAAAAGAAATTTTCAAAATTCGATTTTCAAAGTGTTAAAATATTTCCCAAAGCATATTTTGAATTTCTTTATTTTTGACCCCTAAATCTCAACGCCACACGTGGAGGTCACCGCTTTGAAATTATTGAGGGTGGTCCTCCCTAAAATGATGTTGTATGCCAATAGGCTATCTACGACAAAAAAGGTGAGCATTTTGGATACCTTTGCAGTGCTATCTCCTATCGTGATCGGCAACTGTATAAACCCTAGGGGGTAAACCATGTCCTCGGCGAAACCGACCAGCATGGACAACATGGGAATGAGCTTATTTCTACCAATCTTCATATGATCAAACGCGTTCATGAACAGGATATTCGCTGAGTTGTCATTATCGACTAACACCCTCTATACCTAGTGGTTGTCGATTAACAGGTTGATCACAATGGGGTCATCGTGAGGATATTAAACTCCTCGGTAATCTTCCTATGAAAAAGAGACTGTGAATACTCTTCCTAGCGTGGCTTTTGCTAATGGCTCTGGTCTCTACCACATTCCCACTCTTTTATGCGTAGGCACTTCGTGTGCGCATTTCTGGCATATCGGGATTCTCCTCCCCCCGTAAAATTGCCTGATATCGTTCTGCTTTCGAGCTAGGGTTGGTTTCGCTGGTCGGCTACAACTTCCTCTCTTCGGTGATCCCTTCGTGACTGATCTCTTCTTTGCCTTTGGTCTGGTTCCTTTTGACCTTGGGGCGGTTGTTCTGCCACGAAGCAGTCCAGACATTCTTTTTTGATCAGACGTTCATTCTTATCTTTCAAGTCGTAACACTCCTCTGTATCGTGACCATGGTCTTTATGAAAATGGCAGTATTTATTTTTGGAATGCTTTGAAGGTGGTTCTTTCATCTTTTTTGGCCATTTAGCGTCGGGTCCCCATTAATGTACATTAAGACCTGCTTAAGGGGGGCATTAAGGGCGGTGTAGTGGTAATTTTAATCCTCGTGCAGTCGGTTAAATGTCTGATCTATGGATATGGGCTTAGGATGGTCCAACGACTTTTTAGCCTACCTCAAATAGTCTTCTCTAGACCTCTTTCCCGTTCCAAACCTAATGGGTGGTTCATCTAACTTCATCTTACGCACGTCTATAGCATCCTTAGCACTTCTATGCTTTTGAGGTTTTAATAACAGCTCCGCCATATCCATTGGCCGTGCTTTTGATAATGAAAATAGGAATTGGGAAGGCAACAAGCCTCCCATAAAGGCCATTAAGGCCATTAAGGCCTCATTATCATCAACCTCGTCCACCTGGAATGTCTCTTACTTGAAATGTTCTATATAGTCTCTTAACGTTTCTCCTTTAGTTTGTTTGCTGTTGAGCAGACACGTAATAGAATTTCTGTGTCACTCGCCCGCTATGAAGTGATTAAGAAAGAGGCGACTCAACTAAGGAAAGGATTCGATTGAGCCTGACTTTAGCTTTGAGAACCAGACTCTAGCTGGGCCTTCTAGGGTGGTGGGGAAGGCTCGACACACTATCTCGTCTAGGATTGAGTGAAGATACATCATGGACTTACAAGTGTCCAGATGATCAACTGAGTCAGAGTTACCACTATACATATCGATTTGCGACATCCTAAACTTGTGGGGTAATAGGGCTTCCATTATGTTGAGCGTGAATGGAGATTCAGTTTTTAGTACTAGATTATCTAGAGTTGACGGGTTTTTACCTTTTATAATCTCCATTACTATGTCGAGCTGTGCCCTCACGTCCCTCGGTTGTTCATCCCAGCCACCAGACGTTTTAGTTTGCTCCGCCATATCCCTAGGTGCGTTAGGCTACACCTCTCCGAGTGGTGGGAAAGGGAGGCAGATGTCGTTGCCTATTTTCTCCACTTCTTCCTCTACCAGGGGATCGACTTCGAGGTTTGTACCAACTCCATGGTTAAGTTGAGGATTAATTGCCACCTGTAGACACCCCAATTTGAGCCCACCAATCCTAGGTTGATCTAGGTGAACTCAATGATGAAAACACGTAGAATGGTGCTTTTGAACGATTCTCAAGAAATTATCCAAGCTCAGTGATTTAAACCCAATGATCAAAACTTTCAAACCAATGAAATCACCTTGAACCGCCCACTTGACCTGTGGGACCGCCAGCTTTGATTGTGGCGACCTACACAAGAACATCTTAGAAATCCTAGCCAAAGTGAAGACCATCGTATCTGAACCTTTGGATCGCCAACTTCATTGTGGCGACCACCATAAGAAACCCTTAGAAACTTGTTTTTTGTGACAATCGCCCAATCTATACATAGCGACCGCCAACTCCAAATGGCTTAATGTGTCTCAAAATGTGTCAGCATCTCATTGGTTGAAGAATTCTATAAATACCATACTCCTAGTACATTTTTCATAGAAGAATTTAGAGTGAGAGATACCTTGTCGAAGTACCGAGAGAGTACGAACTTCGACGCTGACACCCTGCTGAAGCTTCAAGAAATTGACCACCGATACTGAAACATTGGATTGGATCACTGCTTGAGGAATTGAACTGTCGATCATCATTTCTCGAGTCGAGAATTCACTTACGATCTAGGTATTCTGTTTGGATCTCCGATCTTTCTATCTCTATTTTTTCTCTCTTGGAGTAACTGGATTATTTTCAACCTTTTTATTCCGTATACTTTATTAGTACCATTTGTGTAGTTTATTCAATTGTCTTACTTTATTTAATTAGATCATAAATTTTGATTTGTTTATGTTAAACGTGTTTAGGTTAGGTTAAACTAATTGAATTCATGTTTATTTTACCCACATTGCACATTTGCACTTAACATGTTAATTCAACAAAGTAGTGCTAACATATTTGGCAATTACGACTTACGGTGTCATTAATGTCATAATCAATGTACTTATATTCATATGATTGTTATCGTCAATATTACATTTATATTTTCTAATTAAATAGTTGTTATACCATAATATAATAGTTGTTATTTTAATAAATTGTCTTTTATTTAAATCTTTTGTAATAGCATTTCTTTTATTTTATTTTTGTTTTATTTTGTCCGATTTTCATATAAAACCTAAAAAATCCATAATAATAGTTAGGTTTCTTCCTTTCTCTATTGTTATAGTTCTAAATCTTTGGTTTTATTTTCTTTTATTTTCTTCAAAAAACTCTTAAACTTTGATTTAATCTTCTTTTGCAAATTTTTTTTAATTTTCTTTTCTTTTGATTAAATCTTTAAACATTCTTTTGTATGAATAAAAACAAAAACATGAAATTCTTGTTATTAGTTTCATTATTTTCTTTATTATTAAGTTTTTTAATATAGGATTTTCATATACCTTTTTATTTTTGTTAAACATTTCTCTTTAGTAGAAGTTAATCATATTAATGTAATTTTAGTATATTTGGTAATATGCATGATAATATTAAAGTATGCGTTGTTTTAAATTCATTTAAAATTATGTTTGGAATAGTTTAAGTTATTTTAGCTATTTGATGATATTATTAGCAAAATCATGTTTAGTTTTAATATAGTTTGAATTTAGTGATATTTTAGCATTTTTTTGTTTTTTATTTGAATCATGTTAATTTAGGTGATATTGCATGTGGATTTACTCTATGTATTCTTTAGTTAGAAATCGCATTTCATAGGATTTCGGATTTTATTTTCTTATTTGCTTTATTTTTGTGTTATATAAACATACATTATGTATTTTTTTTATTTGATTTTGAATGTTCTCCCATCGCCTCCATTTTCTATACTTGCATGTATTTAAAAAATCTAATTAAGAACCAAAGATAATTAGTAGAGGCCAACCTTATGATTGAACGAACGGAATGTGTAACACATTTTTTGATTCGTACCTTAGTCCCCGAACTCTTATTTTCTCTGGTTAACGTTTTAAAGATCAGTAGCCTATTTTTATTTTTCTTAATTTTTCTTAAAAATCAAGTGGCGACTCTATTTTCAACAAAAAATGATTTTTAAAATTTAGTTTTCAAGGTATTACAATATTTTCTACATATTTCTTGAATTTTCTTATTTTTTAACACAAAAATCCCAAATCCCGATGCCACACCGCCGATAATGAATGTCTGTTTCCTCCTCCTAGGATTTCTTGTAATTGATCTTGGTTCTGCTGTACCAAATGGAATATCCTCTCAATTAGGTGGTAGAGTTGCTATTGAATTTGGCCTTGGGAATTTACCTCGTGATGTGGCATTAGAGGAAGAGGCACCTTTTGGTGATTTGTCTCATCAGCCATGGATCTCGTCTAAACCATCTAGCGAATAAATGACCACCGAAAAGAAAAAAAGTTTCCCATAGACGGCGCCAAAATGATGGTGTTCCTTCTTGGTCCAGCTCCCTGAGGTCCAACTTGGGTCTGAGAAGACAAAACAACGTTAGAGGGGACACTAGGTTGCTTCTAACGAGACCTCCTCCAACAATCAAATCAATAATCCGATGGAGTGGGCAACAAGGAAGAATAAAGTTTGGGGGGAAGAGAGAGAGAGAATCAAAACTTTCTCAATTGGTATCTCATGCTGTTAATCCTTTATACAGCACCTTTTGGACACGTGGCGTGGTCCCCCGTACCAAAACGATTATAATAGTACGATATGAATAGATATCCAACTTTCGGGTATAACGCGTGCTAGACACGCACTAAGCCGATCAGATGTTTTACTTCTGACTTTGGTAGCATCAATTGAGGGGGTTGTTTTCGTCCTTCATCCTAATGAGTCGTGAGCTTGCCATACTGAACTGACAAGCCTAGGCTTTCCATCTAGCTAAACAGAATTTTCTAGCTCTAGTCGTACGAGTTTGGGTGAAATGATTGGGATGCCCCTGCTACTCATCACAACTAAACACATGATTTCACTTTCACAGTAGTCATATACAATTCATACTTGCACAACAACAAAATCTTCAATCCTATTGCCAAGTAAAAAGCTAACCTCAAGTGAAGATTTTGTGATCACAACACGTAATAGCACGATCTTATTGCATGAGATATACGCTTTCAATCCTAAATCAATGATCGCAATAAAAATAAAATTCAGAAACAAAAATTACAAAAGAATCGCAACTAGCTCAAACTTATTGCATCAGATATAACTTTCGACTTCGATCTTACAGTCAATGATCGTAACAAAGGGCTAAACTGCAAATAAAAAATTACAAACGAATCGCTATAGCTCGATCGTATTGCATGAAATACTCAAATATGAAAACAAAAATCACAAACGAATTCTATTGCATAAAATATGAATCGTAACGAATCTATAAAATAAAGATATTTTTGCCCAAAAAATTTTACACGCGGCAACACAGAATCTCTCACCATATAACTTTTAAAATAATAGACCCGTGGCTTTAGAAAATATTATGTTAGATTAAAAACACAAAAAGAAATTTTAAAAGTGGACTTTTCACCAATTTTTTGTTTCTTTAAAAGAAAAATGATAAATCTATCCATATTAATAAAGATTCAACTCCCTTGCCAACTTTCTTCCATCTACAACTTATTCGTGTTATGGTAAATTTCAATTCAATGTTGTGTTCTAATTTATAGTTATTACATTATAGCTATACTTAAACTTCTTTTTTTTTTTTTATAATCATACCGTTTATTTTATAGAACTCATTAAGCAGATCATTTATGGTAAAAATTAAATTGCCCGGGTTGCAATATTTAAATTATTTGCATATCTTTACTTAAAATAAAATATATAGTTTATTTTAAAATTACGCATACCATTAAAATCAATTTTACAATATAATATATTTACAGGAATTTGATCAAACTTCTTTTTTACAAAAATAAGCTTTTTAATATAATTTACAAAATAAATAATTTGGATTATTAAGATGTGTTCTAAATGAGTGTATTTATCAACAGTGCGCTAACGTTTTATAATTTTCGTATTTTAGGTATAAAAGTTGTTAACATAGAATTTCTTGGTAAATCTCAATTCAATATTTAGATTATTTCCATATATTTACTTTAAATAAAATATATAATTACTATTAAAATTATGCATATCATTAAAGTCAATATTACAATATAATATATTTACAAGCATCTGATCAAACTAATTTTTTACACGAATTATCTTTTTAATATGCTTTTCAAAATAAATAATTTAAAATATCGAGATGAGTTTTATATAAATCTATTTGTCAAGAGTACGTCAACATTAAATTATAATTTTTGTCTTATAAGTATAAAAGTTATTAACATAGAACGACATATAACATTTTTACAGTACTGCAATTTTTAGGATAATAGGGATAGATTTTAAAATTTAAATTTCAAATATTATTATAAAATTTAATTATTATATGCTTATCTTGAGAATATAAGCATTTAATCACATACAACTTAATGAAAAGATTATTCATGTAACTAAAAAGATTAATCAAACATCAATAACGGTTATTATCGAAATAAATGTCAAAAAATAGTATAATTACTGATATTAGATAAGTCTAGTTTGTAAAAAGACGTAAACGTGAACTTTAGAGAAGTTTAATTCAAATAAAAATTATAATAGACACGTATAAGCAATTATACATTAGAACAAGAAAATTAAACACTAATACTAATACATGATGCAACAATGATTGCTAAGGTGTATGATAATTTTTTTATAAAAAAAGAATAAAACATATTTTTGCCTTTAATCTATTTTAAATCGTTTTATTTTTTCAAAAATTATAACTTAAAAATATAAACCAAGAGCATATTAATATTTTAAGGTAACTCTATTATCAGCAGAAAGATATTAAATGTAAATTTGTAAGTCGATATATCTATCTAAAACATTAAGAAAAACTATTAGTTGCTCTAAATAAATTATTAAATTTCATTTTAATTTTTAAAATTAAATTTATTTAAAGCTTGATTTTTTAAACATACATGCTCAAATGTGTTTATAATTATATAATAATTATTTAATTTCAATTTAACAACAAAATATAACTATAATTAAATTTATTTTTCAATAACATGGACCTCAAACCACATGCCTTGCACGCGCCTTCGGCTCTAGCTAATTGTTTACTAGCCGTCCTGCATTTAGGCAAAGTCATCTCTCATGATTGGGTCCACATGGAAAATTTATTTTAACTAGGTATAACTTGTGTTTAAATATATTATTATTTTTTTAAAAATTATTCAATAATTTATAATAATAATTAAAGTTATAAAATATAAAAAATATAAAAAAAATTATAATAACAGATTAATAGATTGTTTAAATACTTAAATTAAATAATAATAAATTAATTAAAAATATGCAATTATCACATCCTAATTAGTAGTTATACTTAAATTAAATAATAACCGATTAAAAAAATAAAAGTTTCAATAAACTTAATTTCACCGTTGAATTATTTTGAAAGAATAAAAATTTTTAAATCAATAAATACATGCCATATCAACCATTATAATTTGTTATATAAATATTTTTATTTTGTAGGAATAACAATTTTTTATATTGTCACACATTAATGGTTATGGTGTCATTAAATAATATATGTATATATATATATACATATATTATTTAATGACACCGTAACCATT
>JAOTRH010012193.1:0-23026 GCA_034768845.1 Heliamphora exappendiculata
TAACCTTACTCTTATTATCTCATTCCCATTTTTCTCATAATTATGTTGTTAATATTAATCATTATTTTATATCTTAATAATCATTCGTCAACTGATTAATTCGATCACGGGCCTCCATATCATTAAAACTCATACTTTAATTTTTTTTTCACACCATAATATTTAACCGGAAGCGAAGATTAACAAAACAAAATAAATACGTACTGGATTGTCACAACCTTCCCCCCTTAGGAATTTCGTCCCCAAAATTCGATCCTTCTTATGACTCAAAAAGATCAGGATATTTGGACCGGATATCTGACTCTCTTTCCCAAGTTGCTTTCTCCACACCATGATGTCGCAATAACACTTTGACATAGGATAAAGTCTTGCCTCGTAAAACTTGTTGACGGGTGTCCATAATCTTCACCGGTAGTTCTTCATATGACATATTGTCTCGTAGGCTCAACTCTGACCAATCTATCATGTGTGAGGGGTTGGGCTCATATTTTCACAACATTGACACATGGAAGACGTCGTGTACAGATGATAGCCGTGGTGGCAAAGCCAGTCGATACGCTACTTCCCCAATCCGTTCAAGGATTTCAAAAGGTCCTATGAACCATGGTGATAACTTTCCACATTTACCAAACTTACCAAGCCTTTCTTGGGTGTCACTTTTAGAAATACAAAATCTCCCACTTCAAATGATAATGGTCGTCTCCGTCTGTCAACATAGCTTTTCTGGCGACTCTAAGCCGTGACCAAACGCTTTCGAATTGTGGCGATCTTCTCAGTTGTTTCCTTCACCAATTCAGGGCCTAGCAATGAAGCTTCCACTACTTCAGTTCAACACAATGGAGATCTACATGGTCTTCCATACATGGCTTCGTACGGGGCCATCTCGATACTTGCTTGGTAACTGTTGTTGTATGCGAACTCAACTAGCGGTAAGTGATCTTCCCACGAACCACCAAAGTCCAACACACACGATCGCAACATATCTTCCAAATTTTGAATCGTGCACTCGGATAGACTATCGGTTTGAGGGTGAAATGCTATACTAAAGAGTAAACTAGTCCCCAAAGCTGCATGTAAGCTCTACCAAAACTGCGACGTAAATCGGGGGTTTCTATCTGATACTATCGATATTGGTACACCATGTAATCACACAATCTCTTGAACATACAATCATCCTAGCTTGTCCACCGAGTCGATTGTACGTATCGGGCGAAAATGCACAAATTTCGTCAAATGATCCATAATTACCCATATCGCGTTGTGTCCTTTTGGTGACCTAGGAAGGTCGAAAATAAAATCCATCGTCACGTGTTCCCACTTCCACTCTAAAACTGTTAATGGTTTAAGCATGCCAGCCAGTCACTGATGTTCTATTTTTACTCGTTGACATGTGAGACACTTAGCAACAAATAAAGCCACATCCTTTTTCGTGCATTTCCACCAAAATTGTCGTCGAAGATAATGACACATTTTTGTGATTTCTGAATGCACTGCTAGTCGAGAATGGTGAAAGTCTCGTAGCACTTCTTCATGACAAATCTCAGGTACAAACAATCTTCCCATAAATCTCAAGCCTTGGTTTGGTAAATTAGTCCATCCTTCGGCGTTTACCTTGTTGGTGACGTGTTCCCCATACATTTGTGCTTCTTTATCAAGCTGTTGGGCATCTATGACACAGTGTATCAACATAGGTTAAGAACCTATAGTGGACAGGGTAACACCATCCATGGCCCCACCAAGGTTAAGGTCAAACACTCCAACCTCTTCCAACATTTTCCACTTTCGTATTGCAATTTGAGCTAAAGATTTCAAAGACTTTCGACTAAGGGCATCTGCGACAATGTTCGCCTTGCTTAGGTGATAATGCAAACTAAAATCATAATCGCCCAGGTACTCTATCCATCTCCTCTGCCTCAAATTTAAATCTTTCTGCGAGAACAGGTATTTAAGACTTTTATGGTCAGAGAAAATTTCAAATCGTTCTCCATAAAGGTAATGCCTCCACATCTTTAACGCAAAAAAAACTGCTGGAAATTCTAACTCATGTGTTGGGTAATTCCTCTCATGCATCTTCAATTGCCTGGATCCATATGCTACAACTTTGCCCTGCTGCATTAGAACACACCCTAACCCTTCATGAGACACGTCACAATATACTTCATAACCAAGACCTCTCTCCGGTAAGATCAGTATCACCGCACTGGTCAATCAATTCTTTAATTCTTGGAAAGCATCTTCACAAGCATCACTCCATGTGAACTTAACGCCCTTTCGAGTGAGTCGAGTCAAGGGAGACGCTAAACAGGAGAAATCCTTTACAAAATGACAGTAATACCCTGCAAGGCCTAAGAAACTTCTGATATCAAACACATTTTGTGGCCTTTTCCAATCTTGCACGGCCTCTACTTTAGAGGTATCAACAGTTACTCTGTCTTTCGACACAACATGTCCGAAAAATTTTACTTCGGGCAGCCAGAATTCACATTTCTCATACTTATCATAAAGCTCGTGTTCTCTCAAAAGTTGAAGCGCCACACGTAAATGCTCTTCATGAACTTCTAGTGTCGGAGAATAAATCAAGATGTCGTCAACAAAAACCACTACAAATTGATCAAGGTAAGGCCGAAGGATCTGATTCATCAAATCCATAAAAGTTGCGGGGGCATTCGTTAAACCAAAGCGCATCACCAAAAATTCATAGTGTCTGCAACGAGTACGAAAAGCAGTCTTAGGTATGTCATCCTCCCGAACTCTTAATTGATAATAACCCGATCTCAAATCAATCTTTGAAAAACATGCAGAGCCATTTAATTAGTCAAATAGATCATCAATTCTGGGCATTGGATATTTATTCTTCACCGTCACTTAATTCAATTTTGGTAATCAATACACAGTCGCAGCGAGCCATCTTTCTTTTTAGCAAACAGTGCCGGTGCTCCCCATGGCGAGACACTAGGGTGAATGAAGCCCTTATCTAATAAGTCCTGCAGCTGAGTCTTCAGTTCTCTCAACTCCGCTGGAGCAAAACGCTAAGATGGCACCGATATAGGAACAGTACCTAAGATAAGCTCAATCAAAAATTTAACTTCTCTACATAGCGGTAGTTCGAACAATTCTTCAAGAAACACGTCATAAAACTCGCTCACCACTGGTGGAAGCTCCCCTCGTACGGAAGGATCCTCCTTAGTCAAAAGGGTAGAAAGAATCGTATGCACATTAGTTATATGGTTCATGTCACAGGGTTGAGGTGTCATCTTATCATTCTTATCCCCCATGTAAAAGAATGAACCTCCTTCTGGAGTGCACAAGTAAATCCTTCGTCGATCACTGTCAATAAATGCACGAAATGCAGTTAACCAGTTCATTCCAAGAATAATGTCAAATCCCAACATCTTTAGCACAATAAAGTCGAACACGAGATGACAATCAGCTATTACTACTTCGCACCCTCTACATACACACCTTAATGTTGTACTATCACCGATGGGTGTTTCGACATTTACAACAACGTCTAACATCTCAACAAGTAAACCCAAAGAAGATCCGAATGAAGAAGAGATAAATGAACGTGAAGAACTAGTATCAAACAACACATGAGCCCAAGAATTAAAAACTAATAAAGTACCTCGTATCGCTGGGGTATTGGTAGTAGCCTCGGGAATCTCAAGGTTTGAGGAAGTACCAGCCTCTACTATGGCATAGACCCTTTCTTGGACTTCAGATGTTTGTCCCTGTCCCCTACCCATAGGTTGACGCACAGATTGTACTGAAGAAGCCTCCCTAAGAGCTCGAACTATCTGTGTCCCGGTCTGTCGAGTCGGATGGTCCTATGTTTGCCGCTGAGTAGGTTGTGTTGTAGATGTTTCTTTGCCAGTTCTCCCATGCGGACATTCACATCTAACGTACCCCTCTTGACCACATTGAAAACATCTGATGGGTCCCCTCTCCTGAGGTTGTCCTTGTGTCGTACTCTACTGTTGCCTTGGTGCTTGCTTCCTTTGCGAACATTCTCTAGCCCAGTATCCTTGCTGCTCACAAACAAAACACGTAACTTCCCTTCGCTCCAAACGTGCCGTCGAGGCCACATATGGGGTGGGTACGGAGCGTTGGGTCTGATAAGATCTCTGTGGTGTCGAACTAGTATTGCCCTGCTCTAGTCTTCGCTTCTTATAAGGTCGTCCCTCTGATTGTGTTGTCCTAACCACCGATGGTTTTTGCTTTTCCATGATCCTGTAATTTTCTGCCATAGTACTTTCTATTACCATGGCCGTCTCTACTACCTCCGAGAAAACCCTAAATCGGAACCCTAATACTTTCTCTCGGATGGCGGGTTGTAAACCCCTTTTGAATCTTTTGGCCTTCAATTCCTCCGTTGACACCATTTCGGGTGCGAACTTTGACAAACTTGTGAACTTTGCTTCATACTGCAAAACGGACATATTTCCTTGTATCAACGATAGAAATTCCTCTTTGTATGTATCTCGAATGGACTCTGGGAAATATTTTTCTAGAAATACCACTGTAAATGCTGCCCATGTACCATCTGTAGTTGTCTTAGCAAACTCCCACCAGTCATTTGCCTCTTCCCAGAGTTGAAAAGTAGCAAAACCAACCCTAAGGTCATCTTCCACTATTTGCAAAGTTTCTAAAATTCGGGTGACTACCTTCAGCCATTCTGTCGCCACTCGAGGTTTAGGTTCCCCAGCATAAGTAGGAGGGTTCAAGCGCTGAAACTCTCACATCATAATTGCGGCCCTTCCGTCTATACCCCGTGCTTACCCTCTAGAGCTGCAACCCTGTCCTTAATAGCAAGTCGGAGTCCGCTCTCAAACCTCCTTGTACATAACTCCTCAGTCGATACCATCTCTTGTGCAAATCGCGACAGATTCGCGAACTTGGCCTCGTACTAGACCACAGACAGATTCCCCTGAACAAGGGAGAGGTGCTCCTCTCAATAAGTATCCCTCAAAGATCTCAGAAAATACTTCTCCAAGAAGACTCTCGTGAAGGCAGCCCACATATCATCCACAGTGGTCTTAGCAAACTTTCACCACTCTCTAGCATCTTCTCGCAGTTGGAACGCCGCCAACTTTACGCGCAGAGCATCCTCCTCGATATCTAACGCATCGAAGATCGTCGTGGTCACTTCCAACCATTCAGTAGCAACTTTGGGGTCCGGCTCCCCAACAAAGGTTGGAGGATCCAACTGTCGAAACTCCCTCATGGCCACAGAAGCCCTTGGCTCAAGAACTCTCACCCCAGCCCTGGTAGCCTCAGCCATAGCTTGCATAGTAGCCATCATCTCCTGGATCATGTCAGCGCCACCCAGTTGCTCCCGCGGGGCAGATATGTTTCCTTCCTCCAGAACTTGAGCATCAACACGACATCGACCACGGCCTCAGCTACGACCCCGTCCTCGCACTCTCCGCGTAGATGTAATTTTATAGAAAGCAATATAAATAGAATAAGCTTTCCTACAACATGTTACTACGTAACATAAACACATAATCATGCTATCACATAGCCACATAAGATCATGTAAACACATCTCACATACCGAGGAGAATCAACAAGATGGACTCGTCAATTTGGATAACCTATTCAGATTCCCTACTAGAAAACACGTCGGCCAAACGCGTTTCTAACTTGGCTTCCAAATCTGTTATTCCAAACGCCCTAAGGTAAGACTCATCAATCCTAATATTCAACCTCCATGCCCACAGATACACAACTATCATACTCAGAAAGCTATCAGCATGTTATAAAACAACATTTAAACACATGCAAGCAAGCATACACAATCAACCTCACCAGGTGATATACCCTTTTCCCATGGCTCTTATGTATTCGAACCCAGAGCTCTGATACCAAGTTGTCACGCCCCAAAATCTAAGGTCATGTGAAAATTCACCAAACACTAGTTTTATGAAAATAAGTTTTCACACATTTCAATCCACCTGTTGAAATTAGAAGAATAGCCAACAAAAGATATCTCTCATAAAAAAGCATACAGCTCCAACATGCATACAATATATTGCCTTACGGCGTACAAAACTTGACTTCAGGAACATGCATACCAAAAACAAAAATTATAAAAATCTTCCGCCACCGCGGGCACCACCAGAGCTACTCCTCATCCACATCATCACCTGAAAATAGTTTTACAGAAAATCCCACCCGTGAGCCGAAGCCCAATAGAAACAGACTATAAAACTGTAAAACAGGAAGGATATGCAATCATATAGTGGGAGCTAACTCAACCATAAAATCAAAATAGGTTTTCCATCAAACATAGGTTTTCCATCGAAAAACCCAAGTTTCCCATCAGACCACGCAGGTCTCCCCAAAACGGTTTTATTAACATAAAACCCTATTTTCATCATTGAAACCAAGTGTTGCAAATAATGCAACTATAGACACATGTCCATTACCCTAGACCCCAGCCATTCAAGACTCACTAGATAATGACAAGTTCTATACGGATAACCATAACGAACCGCTTAATTTATGGGCGACCACCCAACGGTACAAAGCACCCAACCAACTCAATTTACGTGGACTAACCCAAAGGTATAGAGCATCTACGCTGCGCACGTTTTTGGACTTACACCGATGGCAACTCGTTCCAAATACACGTCATCCCGGTATATCTAGATAATCTTCTAAAAACTGAACCGTAGATCGACTACGAAAATATTTCACAAATATACATTATACATGTATATACTGATCCATCCATCAACATGGAGATCAACAAAATATTTTCAAAATGTATTTTCCCATTTTTAACAAAACGTTTTAAAACCTGAGAGTCAACCCCAAAAGCGAGCTCCAAACTTCCAAAACATGATTTGTCGAGATTTCTATCAAAAACTATCATTTTCCACCGTTTGCAGGAACACCCATTCAAAACCATAAAACCACAGGTCATACGATGTAATAAACCAAGGAAAGCAAAAAGCATGCTTTTTACCCAAAAAACCAAGGTTTAAACATAAATATGACATTTCATGCATTCTCTACTGATGAAAAAGCATACAATTACATATAACACCCTAATACAGCAGTAGGGTCTAGAATTCTACCCTGGCGAGTCGAAATCAAAGCCTCAAAATCCAAACCACGTCGAAACAGGAATTTGATCGGTCGAACACGAAGCTAGCAGCGTAAATAGCAAGGATCTTCAAGTTGATCGTCAAAAACTAGGTTCGGTCAGTTCAAATCCGTAGAGAGAAGGCAGAGAGAGAGAAAGAAACAAGCTTTCCTAAACATTTTAGCCCACTGGAATACTTATAGGCTCGGTAAAAAGGCAGTTCAGTTGACTGAAGCTCCTCGAAAAGCGTACCACCGCCCGGCTTAGTCGATCGAACCAAGTTGATTAAACTCAAGAAAAATAGTTCAGTCGACCGAGCATACCAGTCCAATCGACCGAACCCCTGTGTCACAGCCTACTATTTTGGTCTCGATTTTTCTGTCCAAAGGCCAACCAAACAAGCCTAAACACGGTCCGAGAAAGCGTAAAACACATCTATACATGTTGTTCTACAACTCCAAAGCATAAATCATGCATCGATGATATACATAACATGCTGGAAACACGTCATCATTTATATATATCAAAAATAAAGCAATACAGAGTCTCACATCAGTTTTTCAGAAGAGACCTTTGGTGTTGACTCATATCGTCCTTAGTGCCGACCCTTTTTGTCTGACAAGCTACTAAAATTTATGGTGTCGACTCATCTTTCTTTTGGTGTTGACTTATAAAATTGCAGTCAGCCTTGGTAGTTTTAGAGTTGACTCATTTTGATCTGGTGTCAACTTAGAAAATTACAGACGATCTCAGTTGTTTTGGGGAGGACTCGAAGTCGTTTGTTGTCGACCCAAATAGCTTATTTTCATAGGGAACCTTTGTGTTGACTCATAAACCTTTGGTGTCAACCCATTTGAGTAGGAGTCAAGAATTGTCTTGAAGCTCTAGTGTCAACCCATTTAGCTTTGGTGTTGACTCATTTTTCCTGAAGTCAAGAATTCGATGGATTACTTTGTGTCAACCCAAAGTGAAGCCCACAAGGCTTGTGTGGGTGTTGACTCAAATTCTTTTTGTGTCAACTCATTTTGCTCAACTACGTGGATTTCGGTCCTATATTAAAGGTGTAAACACAAACTAGTTTGGTGTCGACTCAAACGAATACCTAAAACGTCTTAGAAAAACATGTTAAGGTGTTGACTCAAATTCTTAATGATGTCGACACACTTGAGAGTTTCAAGCGTACTTAATTTTTAGGTGTCGACTCAAATATCAATTTATGTCTACTCGAAATATTTTTTGACAGAACACTTAGTGTCAACTCATTTGATGCAAAGAGTTAGCACAAATTGTTTAAGGTGTCGACTCATTAGTCATGTAGTGTCAACACTTACTTTTTGGAAAACAAATAAATATAATTATTTTTAAATTAATTTAATTAAAAAAATAATTTATTAAAATCATCAAAATCTAATTAAAAAGCCATTGGACTAACAATCTCCCCTTTTTTGATGATAACAACATTTTTTAGAAAACATTTAAAAAGAATTTGAACAAGGGTTCTTCTCTTATCTCTATGCCTTAAACAAGATATGCAATCACAACAGCTAGGCATTCAACAACTGTGTAATACACAGTTTTAAGAGAATTTACAATTTAATTCAAAAGCATTATGAGTTTATTAGAACTTGTGCATCAACTCAAAGTGTTCAAGTGCTCAAGAGACATATCAAGCATATACATGTACAATAATTTTTAAGTCCCAAGTATCAAAAAAAATTCATACATACACAGTAACCTATATAAGAATTCATGTAAACTTTGAAAAACACTTAACATGATATATTAGTTGATATAGCAATTGTTATGAAATTGAAAAATGTCATTTTACATTAGGTAGGATTTCATACAAACATTTGTTCCCATTCACAGCAAAACTAAAACGAAAATATAAAAAGACAAAAATGTATGTCATCTACAAACACATTCATAATAAGAAACAGAAATGTATGTGTAAGAGTTACATCTTCTCCTTCAATCAAAAACTTCTAAACATCTTTTCACTTCTTTCTCTCCCTTTTTGGAATCATCAAAATCAGATGTCGTCGAACTATTTCTTCTTTTGCTTCTTGTCTTCGGCCACTTTTTCTTCATTCATTTGCACGTTCTTTGGAGGCTCCTTCTTTCTCATATGTCTTATCTTGTTCTTCAAGGGCTACAAATATGGCTGCCAAAGTTAAGTCCGTCTTGCGTTTCAACCGAGCTTTTTTCTTTGCCTTGGTCTCCTTAGGCTTAAATTGTTTAACCCAAGCCTCTTAAATCCATTTGAGATGGTCTTCGGCCTTCCTGGTATTCTATTGCACTACAATGACGACACCTTCATCGTGTTGCTTCTGGACTTGTTGAAGAATAGCAACGTTAGCCTTCACAATGGAGACAACACTGTCATTCATGGTCTTGCTCTTGGATAGGCCAGCATCACATGCACTTTTAATTTCTCGACGCAGAGTATGGTTTGTTTTATCGAGATGTTTGGCCTTATCAGAGATAGAGGACACTTTACAACCAATTTCAAAAAGGTCTGCATCAACTTTTGCTTGAAAGGATGCTACAGAAGAGGTCAATCCCTTAACAAGGGAGATAAGCTCTACAAACTCTTGAAATGAGGGACCAACAGGAGAAGCAGATGACGACGCAATAGCAGGAGAAGGAGGAATAGGAGAGGAGGGTCTGGGAATCTCAGTCCTAGAAGTAGGAGAAGCAGGGGAACTAGAAACAAAGGGTATGGGGGACTTTGCACGAGTAGAGGGAGGAAGGGGCGTCCGACTAGATGATGGTGGAGCAGGGGCAGGGGAGGCAATATTTTCATGTTTAGTGGACCAAACACCATCAACTTTGGAGATCTGCATATGTTTTAAAGTGAACTATCCATATAAATCATGTTTTGAAAAGAAAATCCCCTATTTAGTGGACAAGTCAACACTGAAATGCTGAACCACGCAGGTCAAAAACATGACATGAGGAAGGGAGGAATTTGACTTAGAATGTGATTGCAACATATCAAAGATGAATAAATAACCGAGGTCTAGTTTTTTTCTTTCGAGGATGCACCACATAATGAAAACATACATAAAGGTCACATCACCAAATTTACTAGATTAGGGCAGAAAAATGTGATTGACAAAATAATGCAAAATTCTCATTTTTGCCTTTAGGGAGTTGGCCTCAACGGGTTTTAAAGGGTCAACGTCTTCGAGTTCTAAAATTTATTTCACTACTTCATAAAGGGAGAAACCATCAATAGTTCTCCTTTTCTTGTTGTAGGCAACAAATAGTTGACCCTCAAGGAGACCGAGGATCTCATTTAAAGTTTTAGAGGTTAAGTGAATATCTATACTGTTCACCCAAGTGGTGATGGTCCTGATACTTGGGTCAGAGATTTTGAAATGAGCATAAAGGAATATGACGAGTGTAGGGTAGTGAGATTTATGGATCTGGAGTAAGTTCATCCAATCGAGATTGGAGAACAACTTAGAGAATTTCATTTCTATTGAATTAAAAAATTGAAAATTGATAGAGTAACCGGTGATTACCTTCCGAGTCGCAAAAGAGGCGAAGAAGAGATGCTTGAACTTGGAATACTAGAACTTGAGCTAGGTATCCATTCTCATGTTCACCGCTGGCATTGTCGCCACCGTGGTCTTTGATTTCTTCTTCTTCGTTGCCTTAGGGCTTGAAGTTCCTTCATCCGGGCATTTGCTGCCTTTACCCATAGTCTTTGATGGCATTGATGGTGATAAAGAGAGGGAAAGAGATGAAGGAGGGAGGAGTCGACTCTAAGGTTCGTCGGAGAGACACAAAGATGGAGGAAATGAACCGATGTTTTGAATGCGAACGATTTTGAGCGCTAATGAGAAAAGAGGGAAAAAAAGCCTATATATAAACTCTATGAATTGTGTCAACCCTAAATGAAATTGAGTCGACACTTTTCACGCGACATTGGGGGTGTCCAAAGACAGAAATTATGTCGACAGTTTTTACCAGGGTGTCGACAACTTCGGCTCATTGAGTTGACACTCTTCTTAAATGAGTCGACCCAAATTTTACCGAGGGCAAGATAAATGAATCGAGACAACACTATATAGCTAGGGTCGACACTTTTAATAAAATGTGTTGATACTATATAGTTTTGAGCCAGCTCTTTCACACATGTATCGACCCTTTTTCTCATTAAGTTGACACATTTCACACATCAAGATAAAGCATGAAAAGCATTAAGATGCATTGAATAAGCACGTTTAGTATTATAGTTTAAGCATCAATTTGGAGCACATAGCATACCAAGTTCTCTTCGATATAACATAATCTTTCTTCATTTAAAGGTTTGGTGAATATATTAGCAAGTTGGTAATTGGTGCCTACATATTCAAGTTCTATGTTTCCTTTTTGAACATAATCTCTAATAAAGTGATGTCTAATCTCAATATGCTTTGTTCTTAAGTGTTGTATAGGGTTCTTAGATATGTTTATGGCACTAGTGTTATCACATTTAATGAGAATATGATCTAAACTTATACCATAGTCTTCTAGTTGTTGTTTCATCCAAAGAATCTATGCACAACAGCTACCAGCTGTAATGTACTCAGTCTCAGCTGTAGATAAGGCTACAGAGTTCTATTTCTTGCTAAACCATGATATTAAAGAGTGTCCTAGGAATTGACATGTTCTACTTGTACTTTTCTTATCAATTTTACATCTGGTAAAGTCTGTATCATAATAGCCAAATAACTCAAAGGCTAATCCTCTAGGATAGAATAATCCTAGGTTTCGTATACTTAAAAGGTATCTAAAGATGTTCTTAACAGCAGTCACATGTGATTCATTAGGATTAGCTTGAAATCTAGCATACATACATATACTAAACATGATATCTGGTCTACTACCAGTTAAATAAACTAGGGAGCCAATCATACCTTTATATCGTTTTTCCTCTACTGCTTTACCATTTTCAACCTTGTCAAGCTTTGTTGAGGGACACATTGGAGTTCCCATTGGTTTTTCCTTTTGCATATTAAACCTCTTCAACAAATCTCATGTAGTTGGATTGGTTGATAAAAATTTCATCTTGTGTTCATTTGATTTGAAGTTCAAGGAAGTAATTTAGCTCTCCCATCATACTCATCTCAATTCTTCTAGCATATACTTAGCAAATTCCTTGCAAAGAGTTTCATTAGTTGAGCCAAAGATAATATCATCTACATATATTTGGACAACTAGCATATCTTCTCCTTGAGACTTGATAAAAAGAGTTGTATCAATTTTTTCTCTTGAAAACTCATTTTTAATCAAGAATTTGCTAAGCCTTTCATACTACGCTCTAGGTGCTTATTTCAAACCATAGAGAGCCTTGATAAGTTTGTAAATATGATTTGAAAAATTACGATTTTTAAAGCTAGGAGGTTATTTCACAAAAACTTCATTCGAAATAAAATTATTTAAAAAGGCACTCTTGACATCTATTTGATAAAGTTTGAAATTTTTATAGTATGCAAAAGCAAGCAACATTTTAATAGCTTCAAGCGTAGCCACAGGAGCAAAAGTTTTATCAAAATCGATGCTTTTTTCTTAATTGTAACATTGGGCTACCAATCGAGCTTTGTTCCTATGAACTGCTTCTTTCTCTTCCATTTTATTTCTAATAGCCTATTTTGTATCGATGAGGGACTTTTCCTTAGGTCTTGGGACTAAAGTCCAAATCTTGTTTCTTTCAAATTGGTTAAGCTCTTCTTACATTGCCAAGGTTCAACACTCATCATTTTCAGCTTCCTCAAAATATTTTGGTTCAGTCTAAGAAATGAATGTTAAATTACCACAAACATTATATAGAGAGGATCGAGTTTTAATACCTTGGAATGGGTCACCAATGATCAAGTCTTTTGGACGACCGATAGCTTACCTCCATTCCTTAGGTAAATCTGAATTTTCTTGATTTGAAGCACCAGCAGCTTGTTGGATTTCATTTTACAGTAAGTTTGTAGCTTTCTCATGATTTGGTTCTTCTTGGTCTTTGATAAAGATGTCCTCAACCCTTTTTTCTATGTCAACTAAGTTATCTTCCCAAAATTTATTGGAACAACCGAGGTTATCTTCATCAAATACAACATGTATTGATTCTTCTACAATTATGGTTCTTTTATTGAAAACTCTATAACCTTTACTAGATAAAGAATAACCTAAGAAAATATATTCATCAGATTTTGCATCAAACTTGCCCAAAAGTTATTTGTTGTTATTCAAAACAAAACATTTGCACCAAAAGCCACGAAAATAACTAATGTTAGATTTTCTTCCATTCCATAGTTCATATGGGATTTTCTTGAGAGAAGCTTGAATCATGGCTCTGTTCACGAAATAACAAGCTATGTTAACAGTCTCAGCCCAAAAGTATCTTGGTAGATTACTTTCACAGAGCATGGTTCTAGCCATTTCTTCTAAAGTCCTATTCTTCCTCTTAACAATACCATTTTGTTGAGGGGTTCTAAGAGCTGAGAAGTTGCGGTCTATACCACTTTCATCACAAAACTTTTCAAAATTTTTGTTTTCAAATTCTCTACCATGATTACTTCTGATACTTAAAATTTGAAAACTTTTTTTATTTTGAATTCTCTGATACAATTTTGCAAAAGAAGTAAAAACTTCATCCTTATGGACTAAGAATATCACCCAAGTGTATCTAGAGAAATCATCAACAATAACAAAAGCATATCTCTTGCCTCCAAGGCTAAGTGTCATTGTTGGACCAAACAAGTCCATGTACAACAGTTGTAAGGGCCTAGATTTTTAGATTGAAAAGAACTTCTTACTTGTTTGCCTTGTTGACATGCATCACAAATATTATCTTTTTCAAATTTGATTTGAGGTAAACCAATCACTAACTCCTTTTTTAAAATTTTTGAAATCAATTTCATGTGTGCATATTTAAGTCCTTTATACCATAACCAACTATTATCATTTAAGGCTGCTAAGCACTTAGTATCATTTTTTGAAAGGTCATTTAGATTGAAAAGTGTAAATATTTTCATGCCTATGACCCTAAAAAATAATTTTGTTGTCAATTGAATTTTCAACAACACACTAAGCATGATCAAAGACATTCTTATAGCTTTTGTCACAAAGTTGACTTATGCTAAGAAGGTTATCCTTCAAACCATCAACAAACAAAATATTTTTAATAGAAGGGAAAAAATTTTTTACCAATACTGTCAATTCCTATAATTTTACCCTTGCTATTGTCACCAAACATCACAAATCTACCATCTTTAGGCTCGAGGGATGCAAATATTGACTTTCACCGGTCATGTGTTTTGAGCAGGAACTATCAAGATACCGCATCCCCTCCTTGAATGAGGATTTGAGACATACCTGCAAAGAGAATCAATGTTTGATTTTTTATACCTAAACTTTCTTGGGTCCTTCGGTGTTAGTTCCATATGAGTGTGTTTCCTTTGGAACCCAAACCCTTTTTAGTGGTAAATCAAGAGATTTTCTATGTGGATAGTATATGACAGTGTGTCTACGCTCATAACAATAAAAGCAAGTTATATTGGAGTGATTCGAGGATGCTTTAACAAAAATGTTACTCAAGAACTTTTGTTTCTTCTTAAGTTAATAACTAATCCTAGCTTTATCAAAAACACATTTTGGCATACCAAGAAGTTTGTCCAAGTTTTCTTTTCCAAGTGTAAACTTATGGATAATTTTTGTAAGGTCTTCAACCTTTTCTTTTAAAACTTGGTTTTCATCATTTAAAAATTAAATCTATTTTAACAGTAAATGTTTCTCTTCTTTTAAACTTTCAATGTCACAGGACGAGAAAAGAGGCAACTTTTTAAGAATGAAATTCTTAACGCCCATTTTTCTCAATTCATCATGTAAATCTTCAAATGCAATTTGAAGTTCATCTAAGGAAAATGGTTCATTAGTTACCTCATCATCTTTTTTAGCTATGAGGCAAATATTAGCAACTTTATTTTCTTTCTTTTCATCCTCGGAGCTGTTATCATAACTTTCACCCCATGCAACTAGCATAACCTTCTTGAATCCCTTATTGAAGTACTTCTTATGTTCAGAACACTTAGCTTTCACATGTTCAAGCTTCTTGCATTTATAGCATATGATCTCATCTTTCTTGTAATCATTCTTAAACTTGCTAGACTCTCCCTTGAACTTGTTAAGTTCTCTTTTGTGCCCATCTTTCTTGAAGAATCTTCTTCCTCCTTGTTCGTTATGTCTAAAAAACCTTTTGAACTTTCTTGTAATGAGAGCTAGATCTTCATTTTCGTCACTAGTGGATTTTTCATCAGATTCCTCATCAAGAGTGAAGACTTGAATGCAATGCCCTTCTTCTTTTGGTTGTCATCTTCATCATTCACCTCGATGTTCATCTCATGAGTCATGAGTGATCCAAGAAGCTTCTTCAAACTAAGTGTATTGAGGTCCTTAGCTTCTTGAATGGAAATGACTTTAGCTTTCCAACTTTTAGGCATGCACCTAAGAATATTTCTTACCATCACTTCATTAGAATAGATTTTCTCGAGAGATTTTATCCATTTATTATATTGGTGAATCTAGTAAACATTTTAGGTATAGTTTCATCATTCTTCATTTTAAACAATTCGTAACTATGAACTAGCATGTTTATCTTATATTCTTTGACTTGGTTGGTTCTCTCATGGGTAATCTTAAGTCTATCCCAGGTCTTCTTGGCAGTGTCACAAGTGGAGATCTTATTAAACTTGTGAGAGTCTAGCCTATTTTATTTTGGAAATGATTTAAGTATTGATGGCGTAGGAATTAACGCTCGGTCTGGGTGATGTTTCAGGTGACTTTTGGGCTTAGAAACAAATGTGTATGAAAGATATGTTTCGGTAATCACCCAGCGATGACCATTGGAGCGGTGGTGTGGCAGAGATGTATGCTGGAAGCGGACCGCTCGAGCGGTGGTTGAGTGCTCGAGCGCTTGAGCGTTGTTGACCTCTGAGTTAGGTTTTTGGTTTGTACATCGTTAGGTGCAAGCATATGTGGGTTCGTGTTAGCCGTTGGGTGTTGTGGTGCGAATTTAATAAAAAACAAAAGAATATATTTTCATAGCCTATAAATTTCTCGCGTTAGATATTTTCAAAACTTCTCAGCTAAGTTTCCTCTTTTTCTCTTTGCCTTCTCTCTAACTTCTCGGGGGCTTGGGGCTCAATTTTTTACAATCACACAGCGGATCCTTAGTATACTCGTGGTGGGCTACGCTTTCATCCGGACAGAATTTCATTTCGATAAAGTTTATTTTTGCACGTGGATCGAGGCATTGAGCTTTTAGCTCAACGAGGTGATCCTAGACTATGTTGTCTTTAAAGGGTACTACGTGCAATTATATGTATTTTTATCGGTTAAAAATGCATGAAAAACTGATTTATTTTTTGTTAAACTGGGTTTTGGTTTAAAAAGGCATTTTTAGTTGATTTCGGTTGGATGGAATCGGGTTTTGAATGTTTCCTTCAGTGGTTCTTGATGGTTTGAGTTTGCGTATGTCCGTGGGTGTCAAAAATATGCGAATCAGTAGGTTTATGGGTGTTTTGAAGTATTATATGAGTGTTTGAGAGTTTTAGGGGCTTGGAACTCAAAAACAGAAAAAATCTGAGTTTTTCTTGGGCGGTAGCTCGCTCGAGCGCCCGATATCCGCTCGGGCAGACTAGTTGCGTAGGGTCGTTTTGTTTTAATCATATCTTCCTCATTTGGACTCAGAATTGGGTCATTCTTGTACTTAAATTGAAGGCCTAGAAGTCTTCTTTCCAATAACACATCTCTCATAATAAAAGTTTTTTTACTAAACAAGTTATGATCAAAAGAGTGAGGATATGTCAAAATTTCTTAAGCGTTTTTCACCCATTTTTGGCTGAATATTTTGGAAAAGGTTATTTTTCATTCTTGTGG
Organism: Heliamphora exappendiculata; assembly: GCA_034768845.1. Classification (NCBI taxonomy): domain Eukaryota; kingdom Viridiplantae; phylum Streptophyta; class Magnoliopsida; order Ericales; family Sarraceniaceae; genus Heliamphora; species Heliamphora exappendiculata. The sequence goes on from JAOTRH010012193.1 coordinate 17,015, forward strand.
AACTTTTTATCAAATATCATGTTCCTTGGAAATTTATTTGTGGGTGTTTCACGTGACCCGGGTGTCGGGACCTGATAGTGACGGTTGGTCAGTTACGCTACATGCAGTTGTATGCTTTTTCACCAGTTGAGATGCTTTATATATCATATTTTATGTTTAAACCATGTTGTTCGGATAAAAAGCATGCCCTTCACTTTTACTGGTTTACTACCTGATATGGCTTGTGGATGTTCATAGTTTTCGAAGGGTGGTTTTGAAAATGGCATTTTGTGAAAATATTGAAAACATATTTTTGGAGGTTTAGAGCTAACCATTGGGCATCTATTGCTCCTCGGTGGAAGTCAAAGAACGTGCGCAGTATAGGTGCTTTGTACCTTCAGGTTAATCCCCGTAAATAAAGTCCGTTGCCTCCGTGAATGACGTTGTGTGGGTGCTTTGTTCCCTCAGGTTTAGGTCCCATAAATTAAGCAGTAGGTGTTTTGTACCTTCGGGTTAATCTCCATAAATTAAGCCAGTTGCCTCCGTTAATGGCGTCGTTGTCGTAACTCCGTATAAAACTTATCATTACTTAGCAGACCATGAGTGATTTTTGAGTAATGGATAGGAGTCTATAGTTGTTACCTTTGTCTGTGTGGCGGAGTCGGTACATAGAATTTTATTTTATCTTGTTCTCCTCGGCTATATGACCCGAGTGGAGAAAAACTATTTTATCATTTTATTTTCCTCGATTGTGTGTTCCGAGTTGAAAAATAACATTTTGATCCCGGTTGTGTGATCCGAGTGAACAATCAGGTTTTGATTACTATTTTTCCTTAACTGTGAAACGTTATCTGCATTATTGATATGCATGGTTTTAAGGATGAAAAAGTGATATTTTATGAAGTAAAACCATTTTGAGACTTGGGTTAGCCTAATGGAAAACTTGTGATTTTGAGATGAAAAACCTTTTTGGCTCCTGTGGTAGAGTCAACTATATGTTATGTGATTGCATATCATGCTTTACGACTTTATAGTCTGTTTCTATTGGGCTTTGGCTCACGTTGTGAGATTTGTTAAAATCTTTTTCAGATGAATGTGATCCTGTAGGTTGACCTTGAGGTGCTCGGAGGTGGCAGATGATAAGACTTTTGTTGTCTTGATATGTAGTTTATACCTTTTTGTATATATTTTATGTTTAGATGTAACATATTGTAAAGCATATGTAATTCTTATGGATGTATGCATATTTTATGCTTTCGAGAGAAACCTTGGGTTTGTTGTATTTTGGTTTCGGTGGCTGTTCTTAGGCTTTTTGCGTGACCCAGAGTTTGGGGCGTGACAACTTGGTATCAGAGCTCTAGGTTCGAATACCTAAGAGCTGTGGAAAGAGGGTGCGTTACCCTGTGAGGAAAGATGTGTGTGTGCTTGGTTGCTTATGTTTGGAACATAAGCATGATAGCTTGTTGTGTATATGTAAGTATGGAGGTTGGACTTTAGGATTGATTTGTCTTTCCTTTGGGCGTTTGGATTAATGAACTTGGGAGCCAAGTTAGAAACGCGTTTCGCAGACGTGATTTCTAGCAAGGAATCTAAGGGGGTTATCCAAAGTGACGCGTCATTCTTGTCAGTTCTCCTCGGTATCGGTGTTGTGTCTGCATAATGGTTGTAGCTATGTGTTAGCATGATTGTGTGGTATGTGGTAGAAATAACATGATAGATCGACCTTAGGTTGTTGTGTTTCATGTTTTCTTCACATATAACCTGTACACCCTTCGAGATGACAAGACCATGGTTTGGGTCTTGGATGTGCGACTCGGTTGCTATCAGTTGCAGAGGTAAGGTTATGGGTTCAGAGTCGATCGGTTGGTATGCTGTGGAACTTAACAGTGAGTTGGGCGTGGTCGAGTGAGGTTGGCCTCGGTTGGTAAATCGTCGAGTGTTGGTATGAGCGGAGTTTTGTTCAAGTGTAGTCAAAGCATGGTTGATGGCTTTAGTTTGGATAGCTGACTCCTCTTGAGCGTATGCTATTGGAGGTTAGAGTTGTGTTAAGGATAGCCTTGTGAGTATGGGCAATGGGGTGTCAAAGACCCTAGGGAGTCGGTAGTTGTGATAGATCCGTGGATCATGATAATCCCTTTCGGTTAGGGTTTCGTGCACATGATTTTACCGTGTGATGGATTAGCTACGTCGTGAGCCATCCTATGTTATGAGCCATGAACTCGGGATGGGTATAGACTAGAACATAGTAGATGGGAGCGTAGTAATCTCAGTGGGGTGTATGTTGAGATAACAGAATGTGAGTGGTTCTGGAGATATTCCCTAGTAGTTAGGATGTTGATGGTTGTAATGAGGATGTTGACGATAGTCAGAGTAGTATTTGACGATAATGTTGGTGGTCTGAGTAGTTTTGATGACCTGGGACGTTGTATACCTTTTTGAGGTTAGAGAATTGAGTTCCAAGTGAGTAAACTCAATGACATGGGGACGAGTATGAGTTACAAATATGCTAGGAAGAGCATGGGTCGCGACTGTGTTAGAATGTGTAAGGGTTCATATTATGATTCTAATATGTAACAAGTAGCAGATCAATGGGAGTTATTAGTAACTCTGGATGACAAATCTCAGGGATTGGGTTTCCTTTGTTTGGTGTTGTGTGTTGTCTCTGTGAATGTTGGACAATGGGTTCGAGGCCTTGATGTGGCTATGGTTTGCCTAGCAAGAGTTAGGTGAGTAAGCGTAACCTAGTGGAGTAAAGTTTTGGCTTGATGGAAATGTAGACGTATGTCTCCGTGCTTGATAAGTGATGAGCTCATACCCTATGGGATGGGATGTGTTGTACGAGGTATGCAGATTAATGATATTTGTATGTGTGCGAGTTGTCTCATCTTGGTTGGTGTGGCCTATTTAGACCGATGCGATTGTTTGGTGGGGAACGAAAGAGCCGTGATGAGTTTTGCGTAAGAGGAAATTGTTGTGTATAGGAGGCAAGTCTTAGTTAGTTACTTGTCGGACAAGTCTTGGGTTCGAATATTCTCCTATTGTGGACTCAAGAAATTGATGTATGTGTTCTGCACTAGGATTGATGTTGGTTGATGGTCATCATGTTTTCTTTGTCAGATGACGGCGATCCTGTGTGATTTGAGATGGAATTGTAGCCTTCGTATCAGTGATCTAATGGCATTGTTAGCATTAGCGGGGTAATGACGTGATATCAAAGTCGGTGGTCCATTGATGCAAAGTTTGTGCGCGGAGTGTGTGACTTCATGTAATCGATGCCAAGGTTCGACATCCTGTGTTGGAGTCGGAGATAGTCTTTGGTGTGCATTGTGAGGTGTGATTGAGCCAGTTTGTGGCAGTAAGAACGAAGGGGTGGTAGTCTCTATGTTCAGGCGTAGAAAGTACTTAGGATCAAGTACCATGGTGGATGGGTCTTGTGTGATTCGTTTATCGCTAGAATGTTTTGTATTCGGTGAGAGTTATGTTTTAAGGGATGGCAGCATGAGTTGAATTTTGATCTGACGTTTTATAGATGTCTCATGGATGACAGTGGTGTTTGTGGGATTTGCATGTGTGGGAAGTTTGTGTAGTGATCGTATTTACCTTGTGTGCCGACAGGTTTGGGATTTCAGTTGCTGGGGCATTCCTACTATTGTGCAGTATTATTGGGTTTGCATAAGAGATTGTTGATAGTTGCGGGACATTGATTGGCTTGAGTTTCAGTGTTGAATTTCAGGAACAAAATTTCTTTAAGAGGGGGAGAGTTGTGAGACCTTGACCTATTTTATTTTGAAAATGATTTAAGTATTGATGGAGTAGGAATTAATGCTCGGTCTGGGTGATGTTTCAGGTGACTATTTGGGCGTGGATACAGATGTGTATGAAAGATATGTTTTAGTTATCACCCAGCGATGACCGCTCGAGTGGTGGTTGTGCGCTCGAGCAGTGGTGTGGCAGAGATGTATGTTGGTAGCGGACCGCTCGAGCGATGGTTGTGTGCTCGAGCAGTGGTGTGGCAGAGATAACCTAACCCAAATTCTCCCACCAAGCCGCCGCCCCCTTCTATTCTTTGACAATTAATTTTGCCTCTTTGGAGATTATTGTGTGAGAAGAAACCAAAAGGAGAAAGAACACTTCGAACGAAATCAGTGCCCACACATCGTAATCGTCGTAGTGCGTCCGGGACATACGTGAGAAGGTTGTAAGGTCATCTTCAACGTATTCGGGATTTTTAAAAAATTTTCGACAAGTTTCATAAAGGTATTAAACTATTAAAATCAATATAGTTTTCATATTTCATGAAAATCGTATACGTCGTTTTTTACGGTCACGACGTCGTTTCATAATAAAAAAAATCACTACGCGGCTCCCTCTCTCCAACAATGGTATCAAAGCCACGGTTGCATTTCTTATCAAAAACTATTGTACTAACCTCGATTTTGCAGCTATAAGTTGTTACGATCCAGTTATATGTTTGAATGAATGCATGTTCTTATTATATCTTATATCTCGACAGTTTTTGTTTCGAGATTAGATCGTTTGTACACCTCCTATGTGGGGTATAGGTTTTTGGAGATGTAATATATTATTTCATTCTTTTTTTTTTATCTTTGACGTAATCGTATCACGAAAAACGGGAATCGAAAACGAGATGAAAAGGAATAAAGGAGGCGGTGGCAGCAGCATAAGGCAGCAGCAGGGCGCCAACTTTGGGGCTCATTTTTGGGGCTTTTAGGAATCTTTATTGACACGTTTTTTCGCTGAAATAAAGGTTGTTCGTTGGCTAGCCGACGGTGGTTCGGTTGCGGTTCGACAACGGCGGCAAAGGGGTCAAAACTGCTTCAAAGTTCGGTGCGCACAGTGGCACCACTGTAGAATTTTGGTACTTTGAGGATTTTTTTGGGCCACTTCGACATCATATTTTGGCGCAATTTTTTTCGGAGATCAAGACCTCAATGTACTCTACCTACCATAGTTTTTTGGGGGTTCAACAGTGGCAGAAAGGCGGTCAAACAACGGCTGGAAAAAGGCGGCGCAGGGCTGCCAATGGCAGCAATTTTTTGGACCAATCAAGGGTCTATTTGGCTGGTTTATTTTCAATTTTTTTGACGTTTCAGTGGTGGTCCAGAGCTGTGACGGTGGTCCGGAGGCTAAGGAAAAGATTCGGATCTTTGACGGCTCGTTTAGGGTTCCAAAATTCTAGGCGTTTAATCTTTAAATCGAGACCGTCGGATTAAAAGATTAAATGGACAGACAAGATCGTATCGACTATTTATATTTATTTTGTCATTGTTTAATTATTTATTTATTTGTTTTATTTAATTGCGTTGATGGTTTTTATTTTATTTTCTTTTTCTTTTATGCATTATTTTAATTATCGGGAGTATATTAGGAAAAATAATTTTATAAAATAAATAATTCTAACAATTTTTTAAAATGAAAAAATAAATAGATAATTATTTATTTAATTTGTGTTAAAAATTAATTAATATTTTTTAATTAAAACTCAGGTAATTAATTTTTTTCGCAAAATTAAATAAAGAAGCTTTTTGTTTTTTTTACTATGGTTAAACAAGAAATATTTTAATTGATTATAACCGAATTTATTTTAATCAGGAATTAAAATATAATTAATCGTTTAAAAAGAACAAAAAAAATCCTCAATTTTTAAAATATTAAGTGGGAGAATGATTTAGTCATAGATAAATTCTACGGTCTCCATTAAACGTTCGTAGGAAATGTGATTATAGCTCGCGCGCCAGATTTGACTTTCGGTCTCCATACGGAAGGGCTATAGTCATGGTATCTCTGGCACAAATCTTCGAAAGAAATAGATTTGAGAATAGTGCGAAGCAGGGTTCATTCGCACCGGGCTTGGGGTTTTGACACGGTGTTTTTCAAATTAAGAATAATGGTTATACACTTAACCCGTGAATAAAAATATCCTCCCTAAAGAGTAACTATTTTTATTTGTGGGGACCAAAATTTATTGGCTATTTAATTTACTTGGAATGTCCTATATCAAGGAATGAAAAA